>SJYO01046538.1:63821397-63974747 GCA_006410555.1 Capra ibex | reverse complement strand
CCCCCCGAGGTTTTAGTGACGTCTACCACTAACGTCGGTACTTTAATTTTCTGCGAATGAGGAACCTTCTTTTCAATGCTGGTTGGATCTATCATATAAGTTTTCGTCTCTGTAATGAAACGGTTGATTCCAGGCAGATCAGTTCCGATCCCAAAAAGGACACCAGTACATATCTACACTCTCAACTCTCAACCTGACACTTCTTCCGACTCGCGACTTCTTAACTACGAAAACTTGACACCACAACCTCTTCTGAGAACTCTCAGGGAACCTGACGTTCCTCTAGGTTGGTCAGGTAGGATTTCCTCTAGTCGGGACCCTAAAGAAACCTTCCTTACTACGATTTCGACTTTGAGGTTATGAAACCGGTGGAGTACCCTTCTCAACTGAGTAACCTTTTCTGAGACTACGACCCTCCCTGACCCCCGTCCTCCTCTTCCCCTGTTGTCTCTTACTCTACCGACCTACCGTAGTGCCTGAGCTACCTGCACTTAGACTCACTTGAGGCCCTCAACCACTACCTGTCCCTCCGGACCGCACGACGCTAAGTATCCCAGTGTTTCTCAGCCTGTGCTGACTCGCTGACTTGACTTGACTCCATGTACCTTGAAGGTTTACAACTAGGTTAATAATATCATGTACTTTGTTTAGTTTTAACAATTATAGTGGTGGGTGGAGAGTTCATAAAATTACTAACTTTCCGAGAACTCGAGTACCAAGAACAATATTCGAAAAGTTTTAAAATTAAAAACGAACTTTCTAACTTACCATAGTGTCCGTTGTTCTTTACAGTCAGTAAAAAGAACTTAGATGTCCGAGGTAAATAAGTAAAGACTCTTTTGTAGACGGTTTATGGGTTCAGATTCATAAGTCGAACAGACGGTTAACAAAAAGTCCTCCTTTACTACAAGGTACTTTTTCACCGATCAAACCGAACGATAAGTTTGTTAACGTGTTCACAAAAAGGAGTTCTTTTGGTATCACAAAACCCTACGTTGTTTTCAGGAAAAACACTTGAAGGGTAAAACAGTATGTCTTATGTTTTCTGAACATGAGTCTCTAACTCTCAATTATTTAATTATTGAGAATATCGTAGTAGTACTCACTTTGACCGAAAAAACAAACAAACAAAAAATTCACACACTTACGCACACTCCCTCCTTATACTAGATGTTATGTCGGACCAGAACGACCGAACTGACTCCAATACGGTCGTCAAAATGGCTAACAAAGAAAACATAGTAAACCCGTTTACAGTTATGTTACTTGTACTTATGGTAAAATCACAATAATACTTTTTTCAAAGATGGGACATTCGGTAGACTTTCCGAGAACCCAGTGTGTCATAAGACGTCTTGTATGAAACTTTTGAGGATTCTATACAAAAAAGAAAAAAGAAAGAAAGTAAAATGAAAAAGAGAAAAACTAAAAATAAAGAAGAAGGTCAAAACAACTCTATACAATGTCGTGACATATTTAAATTCCACATGTCACATTACTGACCTGAATGTATGTAGTACTTTACTAGTAGTGTTATTCAAATCACTCGTACGAAGTAGAGTATCTATGTTTTAATTTCTTTATTTTTAAAAAGTAACAACACTCTTGAGAATCTTAAATAAGAGAATTACTGAAAGTGTATGTTGTACAATTAACGAGTCAACACAGACTGAGAAACACTGGGGGTACCTGACATCGGGCGGTCTGAGGAGACCGACCTTAAGAGGTCCGTTCTTATGACCTCACCCATCGCTAAGGGAAAAGGTCCCCTAGAGGGGTCAGGTCCCTGACTTGGGTACAAAGAACGGAACGTCCGTCTAAGAAAAACCAGACTGGGTGGTCCCTTCAGGGTAGTATATATTGTATGTTGTTATAATTAATCACAAAATAAAAAGAATATTCGGCAGAACGGTCGGAAGACCTCTATCCATTCGTGGTCTGTTCCCCCAAGACGAATAAGGAAAACATAGTGACTCTCCTTCTAGGGTCCTTTTCGGAATGAAGGGTGACCAGTCCGGACGTCCTCCGAGTCTTTCCTTCGTAAAGTCAAAAGTGTGAAGAATCCCCACCTCCTAACCGTCGTCTTTCTTACCTCCTACCCCAATCACTCCCCTTCGGAGTCACGGACTTGTTCCTTTCATAAAGACCCAAAGTGGTAAAGAGTAAAAGTATTTTGTTTTCAGGTGTAAAGACTAAAATGTCAAAGAAAAACATTTCTCTCGCCGATGTATATAACGAAACAAAGACGCTATGGAATACTCTGAAAAACCTCCTGACTTATTCTATTGTGCTTTATCCCTTACATGTAGTGTGTCACGGACCGTGTATAGTACCTAATTTACGGTAGTAGTAGTGTGTATGGTCCGTAGGTCCCGGGACGGACTCGACCGTGCTAGTCGGAAGGTAGTAGGAGAGGTAGGTGGGAGGGCTGTTTACAGGTGGGCTCGGTTTAGCTCTACGAACGGTAAAGGAGAGGGGTTAGACGGACTCAAGTCGAGGGTGGTGGAGAAAGAACCCGAGGAGAGATATGTTTCAGAGGGTTAGGAGGAGGAACTTTATTGACAGGAAGGAGATCTGAGTCCATTACCCGACTTAGTACAGGGGGTTCCTTATATACAACTACAGAACTAGGGGTCTTGAAGTCTTACACTGGAATAAACCTTTATCCCCGTGACGTCTACACTAATTTCAATTTTACTACGAGATGACGTCCTCTGACCCGGGTACTAGGTCACACTGACCACAGTGACTTTCCGGAACACTTCCACCTCCCGACCTCTCTACCTAGACGTTTGGTTCCCTGTGGTAGCTAAACGATGTTTGATGACCTTCGGTCTTCCTCCGTTCGTTCCTAAGGTGACGACCGAAGTCTCCCGTTCCGAAGGAGAACCTAGGGTCGAGGTGAGAGAAACGTAAAACTTGAGAGACTGAAATAAAATGTATGGACATAAAACAAACAACTTCGAAGAACCATTCAGGGGGAAGAGAGACTTCCCGTCTTTAGACACCAAGGGACACAAAATCCGTCGTCATCCTAATAACACCGAAGGGACCACCGAGTCACCATTTCTTAGGTGGACGGTTACGTCCTCCTCAGCTAGGGACCCAGTCCTTCTAGGGGAGGGACCTCCTCCCGTACCGCTGGATGAGGTCATAAGAACGGACCTCTTAGGGTACCTGTCTCCCCGGACCACACGTTGTCAGGTACCCCGACGTTTTCTCAGTCTGAACTGAGTCACCGAATTGTCGTTGTCCTAATGAGAGGGGTCTCTAACAAAACCCCTTAAGTTTCCATTTCTACCCAAGATAGACCATATTTTGAGAAAGAAGTGACAGGAGTTCTTATGGACAAAGACCTCTGAAGGGACCGTCAGGTCACCAATTCTGAGACACGAAAGTTACGTCCCATAAACCTAAACTAGGGACCAACCTCTTGGTTCTAGGATGTCCGACACACCATACCGGTTTTCTTTTTGGTTAGGACAAAGGGTATACATATGGGTAATACCTGGTCCTTGAACACGGAAAAACCCTTTACCCACTTGAAAACCTATTAAACCTTGATAATTACCGGTGAAACCCCTTTGAAGTTAAATCTGTTCAGTTGGACTTCCCCGTGGGAACTTTTTTCTTGGAGTGTAGAAAGTCTCTCTCACCTTTCGTCAGAAACTAATCATACGTCTTTGTTTTTGTTTTACCAAGGTTTTTATAGAAAAGATTTTCTTAGGAATGTTGTATGTTTTTTTTTTTTTGAAATCGTTTTTTGACCAGTGGACTCATCCATTTGTTGAATCAGGTCGTCGGTCTTTGTGTCTATCATAGGTCGACAAGAAAACCCAAAACATAATAACATGGACTCTGTACCGATTTTAAAAATTTACTTTCGATATTCCAGAAACACAGTCAAATATAAAAATACACATAGATAAATTCATAAATATAATACATACACGATAAAAAAATTCATAAGATAAATTAACCGATTTTCTTCTTATTTACGAAGATTTTTCAGAAACATTTTATGTCTTTATATCTTAGATTGTGTTTATAAAAAATTCAAGTGTACTAGACCATATTAGAACCCATTTATTTTAGATCAAATTCACACAACCAAATTATTTTGTCCTTACAGAAGTCTTAACAGTCGTAATTTACATTGTGTTTGTATGTTAAAAAGGATGGACCCAAATGATAAGTTTAATCCAGTACGATAGAGATGTAATGTTTTAACAGTTGTTCTTTTTATTGAATTCTATTACCAATCGACAAACTACAGATTAGATCCGTATTAATAATTCTTATTAAATTTATTCTTTTAAATGTGATTCAAATTGATATATTACCTATATAAAACTTACAAATCCAGTATAGCTTTATTCCATCATATGACTCTAAAACTAGTGATTTGTCTTCAAACAGATGAAAATCGAAAAATTAAAAATACCTATCTGTCATCTATAGACCCAGACACTAGTTATATAGTAAATTGTGTAATTTTTCTACGATACTTTTTGTACAGAGATGTTTCATATATAAAAATATTAATACATGTCAACCGGGACACGTAGGAACCCAAGACGTTCGTACCTAAGTTGATTGACACCTAGCTTTTATAAGTCTTTTTTTAAGTCTCTCATACGGTGTACAACCGTTGATATATGTATCGTGAATGTGACGTAATTCATAGTATCCATCAAATCTCTACTAAATTTCACATATCCTCTTACACATATCTAAAACGTTTATATGTAGTAAAACCTCTCCCTTTACCGTTGGGTGAGGTCATAAGAACGGACTTTTTTAGTGTACCGACCTCGTCGGACCACCCGATATCAGGGACCCCAGAACCTCAACCTGTGCTGAATCGTTGATATGTTGTTGTCGTTACTATATGTAGTGAAAAACATTTCCTGAACTCGTAGACGGTTAAAATCATAGGTGACCCCAGACGTCAGTTAGGGATCTCCCATGTCTCCTCAGTAACATAAATATGTAAACGATTAAATGATGTACTACAATTATCCGCTATCAGACGAAGGATCAAGAGTGACCCTTCATTTCTAACATTAGTAATTTTAAATAGTAGTTATACATTTTTATCTTGATGACCATTGTTATTCTTGTTTCCTTTTGTTGAAACATATATTGTATACCCTTCTTTTACCCTATATAAAAATATACTTCTCTTACGTTCATTATATCCTACACAAAAACAATTTTCTCTCCCTATAACAGATTTTATTTTACTGACCAACAAGGTCTTTTTCTTCTCTTTTTATTCTGTTTTGGATTTACCTATATCTTTTGACGTCCTCCAAATACCTTTTATTTAAAATACAACACTCCAGTGTTGACCGGTTTTAACTTATCTATGTTCCCAAAAATTTTTTACTCGAAATTATTTATCCCAGTCAGTCAAGTTAGCGAGTCAGCACAGGCTGAGAAACGCTGGGGTACTTAGCGTCGTGTGGCCGGAGGGACAGGTAGCGGTTGAGAGCCTCAAGTGGGTTTGAGTACAGGTAGCTCAGCCACTACGGTAGGTCGGTAGAGTAGGAGACAGCAGGGGAAGAGGAGGACGGGAGTTAGGGAGGGTCGTAGTCTCAGAAAAGGTTACTCAGTTGAGAAGTGTACTCCACCGGTTTCATGACCTCAAAGTCGAAATCGTAGTCAGGAAAGTTACTTGTGGGTCCTGACTAGAGGAAGTCCTACCTGACCAACCTAGAGGAACGTCAGGTTCCCTGAGAGTTCTCATAAGAGGTTGTGGTGTCAAGTTTTCGTAGTTAAGAAGCCGCGAGTCGAAAGAAGTGTGAAGTTGAGAGTGTAGGTATGTCCTGGTGACCTTTTTGGGATCGGAACTGATCAGCCAGGAAACAACCGTTTCATTACAGAGACGAAAAATTATATGATAGATATTTATCCCATGAATACATTTTGATTTTGTTACAAGAAAGTAAACGATGTTCCTGTTTCAAAAAATCTGAGAATCAGACGAAACGACTAACACTTTCCAAAAAGAAATGAAAAATTCAGCAGACGGATCTTTTGTTTCTAAGACAACAAATACTTTTATTAAAGGACACGAAGTACAACAGAAATAACTCAGACTAATGAACTCTTTTGACTCAGAAGAGATACTTTTCTCGATCCCAAAAAATGTTGATGTCGACTGGAAACTTGTTGTACTCAAACTTGACGTGTCCAAGGGGATATGAGTATAAAAAATTTATCTATCCATAATACTATGATGTCAAGGTTCAAACCAACCTAGGTTCCTATGTCTTAGAGTCTAGACCTCCCGGTCGACGTCTCGATGTACACCTAAAAACTGACGTGTCTCCCAACACGAGGACGGAAGTGCAACAAGTCCCCAGTCGAGATATATTGAAAGACATAAACGGAAACTTTAGAAAAGTAACAGTGAAACCAACTTACTTATTGTATCACAACAAAATGTCACTTGACACTAGAATAAACTAGTTCACAGAATTTGTAAAACTATAAAAACTGTGTCAAGGGTTTTAGTTAACAGTTTCAGAAGAACTGGAGTTTCATTGAAACCCTAAAAAAGGTCTCCCAGGGACCTTCTAGAGTTCTCTCAACGAGAGGGAGGGATATTAAATAATCCGAATTAAATAATCCAATAATCCGAATAAACTGTACAATTCAATGTATCCTTTGTATTAGTTTTATTTTTGACAATTGAAAGAATCTAGAATAAATGTACCAATATATAATTGTATGCATTAAGTCTTTAATACACTTTAAGGATTTTTAGGTTATACAGGACGACATTACAATAGTCAGTATTAAAGTCAATAATAAAATATTATAACTTTCATTTTCAGTGAGTCAATACCTGACGTGTCAGGTACCTTAAGAGGTCCAGTCTTGTGGCCTCACCCATCGACAAGGGAAGAGGTCCCCTTAGAATGGTTAGGTCCCTAGTTTGGGTCCAGAGGACGTGACGTCCGTCTAAGAAATGGTCGACTAGGTGGTTCCTTCGGGTTCTCATGACCTTACCCATCGGATAGGGAAGAGGTCCCCTAGAAGGACTTGGTCCTTAGTTTGGCCCCAGAGGACGTAACATCCGTCTAAGAAATGGTCGACTCGATGGTCCCTTCGGGTTGTAGTGTTTTATTTACAAACGAAGAGTTAACGTGATACTAATAATAATAAAACCAGTTAAAATTGGTACCGATAAAAATTCGGAAAACAGTGAGTGTCTGTCCATAAAAAGTAAGAGATAAGAAGAGACTTACGTGAATGTTAGTTGATGTCTACTTTTACGAAGTAGAAGTTTCTCTAAGTACTTTCCTGGGACTGTTGTACTGTTCATGAGATTGACCACACAACCAAGTTCAGCGTTAGACTCAATGTCCCAAAGTCAGGGTAAAGATTTTCGATGGTAAATTATCACAGAAATCTCACCTTTCCGTCAACTCTCTCTCCTAATAATCTTATTCATGAGTTTATTTCCTCATAATTTTCCTCATCCTCAATTTCAAAAACAGGGAAAACAGTAATTGGAAATCAATTGGTAGACATTTAGAAAGGTAATCCGATAAAACCTTAAGACTTCGGAAAACCCCGAAGAACATATGGTTAATTTTATCTATGTCACCAAACTTTATTCTCGAGAGATTTTACAATTGTTAAACTTCTGAAAACTTAAGTCTCCTAGGTTTCTCGATCGAGAACGGATGTTTATAAAAGGAGACGATTAGATTAAAATCTTTTCTCTTTTTGAATGGCGACAATAAAGGTCATCTGGGACGTCTGTCTCTAGGTCTTCTCACGCTGGGTGAGGTCATAAAAACGGACCTCTACAAGGTACCTGTCTCCTCGGACCTCCCGATGTCAGGTACCCCACCGTTTCTCAGTCTGTGTTGAATCGTTGATTTGTTCTTAAAATACACTTTTTAAAGACCTCTCGGTCTCCTTGGGTTTAAAACGGTAAAGCCCCAGACTAAAGGAAACTAAAGATTAGTTCATGAACATTCGTATAAATTTGGGTCGCCATAAGGGTATCCACTGACAGACGTACCCTCGACAAACCGAAAACTCATGTCAAAGGGTAATAATTAAACCATCCGATTAAGTCTGTACTCTATACTAGACTTGTTGAAAGACTCCTGTCACACCATCTAGGTTACACCGACGAAGACTCAGACCTAGGGGTCCCCCAATGGGAACCTAGTTAAGTTGAGGTCACAAAGAGTCAGAGAGGGACACTGTCAGATTTTGACGGTAGCCACGAGGTTCACGATCCAATAGTCGGAGACAGAGTCGGGAACTTGGAGGAGTGGAGTGGTACTCGTCATAAATGAACTACCACCATCTCCAGTCAGAGAGAACAAGAAACCTCGACTTATTAAGTCAGAGAGTAAAGTAGTCGTCTTCAAAATGAGTCTGGTATATAGTTGATCAAATTTTCTTTGAATTGTTTTGGGGTCGGTAGGTACAAAGGGACCTACAGAACGGATCTACGGAAATCCAGGGACGGATCCTTTACGTGACCACGGGTAATATTGAAGTTCAGAATTCCTTTTGTCGACCTTATTTTAAAAGTCCTGGTAGTGAGTTTGTTACCCTACGTTATAGTCCTCTTGAGTAGTCTTATGGACTCGTCATGATTTTTCCATCACCCTAAGTTACCCAGGATACGACCAAAGTCCATCCAAGGTCCACAGGAGACAACCTATCGAGACTAAAAGACGACTGGTGTGGTATGTATAGTTCTTTTTAACTAGTCAACTAGATTCTTTATCAAACTCAGTTTAACTCTTAATATTGCACCCTTGTCGGTAGGTCTTTCGAGGTTCTTGACAAGATGGACAATCTCCAGTCTGGTTTCAATAAATTAGAAAACTCTGTCTCCAACAACAAGAACAAATCAACGATTCAACACAGGTTTAGAAACGTTGGGGTACCTGACATCGGGAGGTCTGAGGAGACAGGTACCTTATAAAGGTACGTTTTTATGACCTCACCCAACGATAAAGGAAGAGGTCACCTAGAAGGGTTGGGTCCCTAGCTTGGGGGGCAGAGGAAGACGTAATCGAAAATGGTAGCTCAGTGATCCTTTCGAATTCTAATTCCCGATATGTAATTTACTTCATAATAACTGTCAAGTACGTTGGTGTAGGTACATATTACGCAGTAGCACCAGGGAATTTTCCAATTCCACCCTCCAATAGAGGATTACTCCAGACCAATTACACTTACGTGTCATGTGTGATTTTCCCTTCCTCCTCGGGTTCTCTCCTTTCTTTTCAAAATACAAATTAAAAAAAGAGTAGAACGGTATTTTATACTTAAAATAAAATAGTGGTGAATGCCTGGAGTCTCGTGAGTGATGTTGTCTAGTATACACCTGTTGGAGGTAAAGGCAACGGCATACCATGTGCACTCCTGTACTAATTTCTGACAGTTTGACGTTTGGGCCTTTTAGGTAGGCTAACTTTGACGGTGGGAGTAAGGTAGTAGATTTCAACGAAGTTTGCGTTTAGATTTTTAAAAGAGTTGATCGACAAGAGGTTCGAACCCTTGACTTAAATATTAAACGAACTTGAGAATTGGAAACTAAAAGAAGACAAACGGATGGATAAACGGGTGTATCGTATCTCCGGTTTAAATCCACCTACGAGTGGATTGTAGTGGAGAACTTTCTTTTGTAAGGGTACAAGTAGGAAAGGATTTAATATTACTACACACAAACGATTATGTAATACGACATAGATACATTTATTTATTTCTATTATATCTAACTGAATCTGTTCATTTTGGACATAAACTAGTATTGGATTCAATAAAATAACCACTTTAAAACCGAATTTTTGTTTAGAACCGAAGACCCTTAGAGACGAGCCCTTAAAAAGTTAGGAACCGATAAAAAGAGGAGTAGGAGTAGTATAATTGGGTAGATCAAACAACATAAGAGAGTTCCCAAAAGTCATGGAAAACCATCGGTGAGTGTGAAGTTTACTGTAGACAGTCCTGACCTGTTGGATTACTTGAATTACTAACTGTAGGTTACACATACTACGACTACGTTGACAACCATTGTCACTGATGTTACTGGGAGACAGGACTACTAAGTTAACCGACTTTGTAGGTTATAGACTAAGAAGTGGGACCACCGTTGTTGTCACCCTTGACTCTCATTATGGTATATCAACCAGTGTGAGAGGTTGAACGACTCTCTTACTAATTTGAAAACCGACAGCCACTAACTAGGTTGGAGGAAAGGGAAAAAGAAGGGGTTCCCTATCCTACCAACTCTAACTTTCGAGTTTGGAAGATTCGTGGACCAATTAAGGAAACCATTGGTCCGGGACAGGAGACCTCGTAAAGTTTTTTTCGTGGAGTAATTGTATTTCTTCTATGGAAATAAGGAGAGTAGTGAATCCTTTAGGGTTCCCGAAATCCTCGAGAGGTGGTCCTAACCCCCTGTTTCTGGTTTATGTCTAAAAAAAAACAATAATTATTGTTATAGTGTTCTTCAGTGACCTAATTCCTCGGAATTAGGTTATCTGATACCGAAATATTCCCTTCTTTCTATAGAGAAGGAGAAGAGAGGAGTGAGTAGAGAAAGAGAGACGGTACACACCTATGTCACTTTTCTGCCGACTTTTCGGTCCTTCCCTCGAGAGTGGTCTTGGAAGTTGAACCTGTAGGTTGAGGTTTTGACATTCTTTCATTGAAAGACAACAAACTAGACGGGTCGCACACAGGAAACAAAACCATCGGGTTCGATTTACTCTGTGTGACGGTAGAAGACGTGGACGTGAAAAGACAAGATTCGGTAGACCACCTCGTTAGGTTGACGAAGATCTTAATAGATTTTCGTAGTGGTCCTTTTTGATTACCCTGGTTCCTGGTGAAGGAACAGGTAGTGTTCCGGACACACTTCACGATTTGTAATAGTAGAGATTCTTCGACCATAGGTAAGTCCTACTGAACGGGGCCGGGGTGTCGAGTAGTGACTATTTGGGTCCGAAGACAAACAGTGAAGTTACAGGAAAGGGACGTTACCCGGTTGGTGACAAAACCTTTTACTCAGTGCTTTTGGAGTACTATGGTTAGGAATCCTTGTTTATAAATTTATGTCCTTTTATTCATTCGTACTTATAAATTTCGGCCCTTTAAGTCTTACATTATAAACGTGTGATCCTATAGATTAAACAAACGATACGACTAGTCTCGTCTTTTTTCAAAAGTATCAAGATAAATATATAAACATTCATCATCATGTTTCTTTACTTGGTAGTAGACATGTAAAACCGTTACTTTTCTTTTTCAGTTGAAATACAGTTCGTCGACTCCCATGGTACAAGAAGTGTGCAGGGAGAAAACAGTGCGTCTTCGTTAAGTCACACAGTTGTTTTCTGTCTCGTCTTCACGTGACTACCCTTGAAGAGTTTGTAAGGACGAATCTTTTCCTCAAAGAGATCACTCCTTATCGGAGTAAGTCTTCACCTCTCTCACACGTACGACTTGTGTTTTTACGTCTCGGTACTAAAATGACCTCGCAAAGAGGAACCTCTCGGAAACTTCTGGGGTGTATGGGTCGGTCGGTCATCAATCGAGACCTTTGTAACACGGACAGTCAGATACAGTACCAATATTCGTTTGACTCCACAGTGTCAGAAACTTCTGACAAGTTTTCTTTGTCTCGGTCTAGGATCAATTTCCGTTTATTCTAAAATAAGTATAATGACGTTATCCCCCTTTCTCAACTCGAGTTAAGGATTCCGTCCCTGTTCACCCCTAAATACGGATTCTTTCCTCTCAGTCAGTCAGTCAGTCAGTCAAGTCGACGAGACAGCACAGACTGAGAAACGTTGAGGTACTTGGCGTCGTGTGGTCCGGAAGGACAGGTAGTGGTTCTCAGTAGTTTACCTTTTGATGACTCTCCTCTGTAGTTCCCACCCGATGAGAGCGATTTAGATGGATCCTAAGGACGACTTCCGTCCGGTCCCACCAGTCAAGTCCCCACTCCCTACTGTCGTCCTGAGAACCGCTCCTGACCGACTCCGTCCGGCTACTCCCCGGGACTTACTTTGGTGTCTTGTGTAGAGTCTCGAGTCACCACGAGTACAAGAAATACAAAGTCGCACCTGTCTTAAGTCCCTCTCCGTTTCACTATTATTCTTCACTGGATAAACTCCCCTATATACATGTGGATACCGACTAAGTACGACTCCAAACTGTCTTTTGTTGTTTTAAGATATTTCGTTAATAGGAAGTTAATTTTTATATTATTTATTTAAAAAATTTTTTCTTCACTAAATAAACATATTCTACGAACACTTCCTATGTGTACCCGTCCATTTTCCCGAGACGAGACTCTTGAATCCGATGTAAAAACGTTAATTTCCTTTTCACCCTACCCCCTCTTCTGATAGAGAAGAAGTAAGAAAAATTTTTTAGTTAGTCAATTAATTGAAAAATGATACCACCCAGAAGCCGCGACACACCCAAAAAGAGATCAACATCGTTCGTCCCCGCCACGCACCAGAAGAGTAATGACACCGAAGAGAACAACGTCTTGTGCCCGAGATTCCACACACCCGAAGTCATAAACACCGTGTACCCGAGTGGTCCTACCGAGGGTCCGAGATCTTGTGACTGAATCTTCAACACTACGTCCCAAATCAACGAGGTCCACCCTAGAAGGATCTGGTCCCTAACTTGGGTACAGAGGACGTGACCGTCCACCTAAGAAATGGTGACTCGGTACTCCTTTCGGGAGAGTAAAAATTTAATTTTTTTTTCATAAGTAGATAAATAAACCGACGGTGTCCAGAACTGACGTCATAAACCCTAGAGATAACGTAGTACTTCCTAGAAAACAACTCCGTGTACCCGAAAGAGGTCAACACCACGTACCCGAATCAACGGGACACCGTACACCGTAAAGTCAAGGGGTTAGTTCCTAACTTGGACACGGGGGTCGTAACGTTCCGTCTAAGAATTAGTGACCTGGTGGTCCCTTCAGGAGAGAAGGAGTAAGAACTGATCTGTAGTTCGAAGGTAGTAGTCGAAGAGGAGGTGGGACCCACCATGTCAAAAAACTAGCGATGCATCAGTTAGAACCTAACAGTTCCACGATAAGTTTAGTCGTCTTCCCACCATTGTATACGATTTTATACCAATTAGTAGAGTCCGAAGACATATTACTCCCAGAAGATGAGACCTTACAGTGGAAAGGGTATATATATATATTAAAAATAAATAAATTAGTAACCGACAAGACTCAGAAGTAACAACGTTCTCCCGAAAGAGATCAACTCCCCTCGTCCCCAATGAGAAAGAACAACGCCTTCCGATCCCGTGAACTTAAAGATATCAACACTACGGACCCGAGTTATCAACACCGAGAACCCACAATCTCGTACCCGAGTCATCAACACCATGTGTCCGTGTCGACGGAACTCCGCACACCCTAGAAGGGTTGGGACCCTAGCTTGGACACAGGAGATGTAACCGTCCGTCTAAGAATTGGTGACCTGGTGTTCCCTTCGGGATAAAAACAAAAATCAAGTATGTGTCTCCTTGTACAAGATCCCCAGTAATTGAATGACTGGAGTTGGTCGTCCTAAGTCCACAGTGACTGAACTGTATGTCAAAACAATAATTCTTTCAGACGAAACAAAGTGTTAAAAGACTAACGAAAGAACTAATTGAATTGAATGTTACCAGAGAGTTTCGGGGGATTTCAAGGGGCAGATAAATATTAAAGGATCACCCTAAAAATTTGATCGATAAACTGAATGAGATCTGAATAGTACTCCTGTTCCGGATCACCTCTTCTCCCAAGTCTCCTCGGACAGATTTCAAAATAGCTCCTTTCGGACCTTTTCTTAACTTCAATAGTCTGTCTCTGTCACGTCTTTTACAACGGGAATTTAAGTCCACCCTTTACCCATTATTCCATCTCATACACTTGTCATTTGATAAAAATCTCATTACCGTCCCCAGACCCTCTCCCCCGTCCCCTCCCTCCGTCCACACTCGTCCGGGAGTACCTCGACGAGAGTTCGTAATCCTTATTCTTACAACGAGTCAAGGCGACTCTAATAGGTCCTGTGTATTTCGACCAATCGTCTCCGGTCGTTAGGTTGGTGGGAAACTACGGGACCTTCCTTCAGTCCATACTTGCCTACGACGTACAGAGTCGACCCCAATCAGTGGGATAGGACAAAGGTCCTGAGGTAAATACCGACGAGAACACGAGTCACCTCCTCTTCCCCATCCTCTGAACTAAGGTCTTCTCCGTTCCTTTCCCAGGACCCGAAGGAGAGTATCGTAGACGTCGGGAGAGGGTGGAATTCCTAGTCGGTCACGCTACCCAGTCTTCGTTTACTGTGTCCTAGTACCGAGTCCTTCCCGGAATCCTTTCAGGGAAGTGTCTGACCAACTCTTGTGAGTCATCTACGTCTCGACCTCCTCTCGACTCGACACGGATACAAGGAGAACTTCCCCAAGAACTCCCTCCCCAGGGACCGAACGAATGTACGTGTGAGTGAGTGAGTCTCGTCAGTGTCCTCCTCCCAGGGATCCACGCCTCTCCACGATCGAACGAGAAGAGGGGTCCTAAAGAGAAGGGACCTCCCGACACGGGGAAAGTGGTACCATTGACTCACCCGATACGAGGGTCCTTCCTTGTAAATGGGGAAAGGGTCGTGTCCCTCCCGTGTATTATGAATATGGTTTTTAGCCCTTAAACAGCCACCCGTCCGCCGTAGTAGTGATTTTCCTTCCAAGGGATGAAAGGGGTGATACCACTATTTGCTTCTTTCGGTTTGTCTACTTTTTATGTCAGAAGTGCTATAAATCAAAGCGATGTAAGTAGAATCAAGACTCAAAATTCTTTACAGTCCCCGGACATGTACGTTCTAAATATCACAAACATCAAGGAGAGTTAGAAAAGGAGGGGAGGCAAAGCGGATGTTTAGGGGGGAAGAAGGTTCTCCTGTCACTTAGTCCCGAAACCGTGATGCGAAGTTCCTTGTCGTAGTTGGGAGCCTGTCTTAAAGGGAATCTGGACCGAGACGGTTCGCGTGCATGTGTTGGTTGGCTCCTCCACCCCGATCATCACTTTTGACAGGCGCGTAAAAGCAGGGTAAAGGGACCCTTCGGCTCCCCTGTCGCCCACCGACGTCCTTCAAGTAGACGCCCGCTGGGGCGGAAGTGGTAGGCGCGAAGGAAAGGGAAGAGCGAGGTAGCGTTCCCGAGACACAAAAGGAGTAAGTGGAACAAAACCAAAAAAAAAAAAGGAGAACAGGGGCGCCCTTGTATTCGTGGCGCTCCGTCCCGCGCTCAACCCTGAGTCCCGATCTCCTCGAGCCAGCCGCAGGTTGCCGTCCCACCACCCTAGGACAGGACTGTACAAACTACAAAACGAGTAGTGTTTGAAAAAAACGTAATTGTAGTCTTATGATAAATTTAACTGGTAACTTGAAAAAAAAAAAAAACCGCGATTTAGAAAATTTTACTCGGGGCGCACTTACGGAGTGGGTAGGGCCCGTCCTTCATCTTTGACAAAACGAGCGATGACTTAGGGTCACGGCCCGTGTCATTATGAGACCAAGAGGCTTATTTTGTAAGAAATTCTTGGCGGGGATTAAAGAACGTCCCTGGGAGAGACGGTCCCACGTCATGAAGCTCCGTTTCGAACTCTTTCTTGTCCCGGGTCCAGAGGGGTCGCGACCTAGGGACGGGGGATGTCTAGCTTAGCGAGAATGGAAAGGAGCGACCACCCTGGGGACCCCGTCCACCCCTCCCTGACTCGCGGCTCATCCCGCTCTCGGGGCCCCTGAATCCCGCTCCCGCGCCGCCCGCCCCCGGGTCCCCTCCCCCACCTCCCCCTCCCGTACTTTCCCACCGCCTCTTCTCACGCAGCCGGTCCTAGCGCCTCCGCCGCTCGTCGCGTCCTGTCTCTCGCCGCGTCCATTCACCCTGCACGTCTCCCAGCGCCTCCTTCCGCACCCCGCCCCGCGGCTCCGTCCTCCCCCGCCCCGTCTCCGTCTTCCCCCGCCCCGTACCCGCCCCGCCGAGCCAAGGGACCTCCGGCCACGACGCCAACAACCACGATGCCGGCGATGTGGACCCCAGCGCCCACAAACACTCACAAGGGGGAGTGGGGTCGCGCCTGCAGGCACGAGGGCGGTCTCCGGCTCCGAGTCCGACCACGGCTCCAGGCCCGCGGGCCGCCACGCTTCCCTCGGTCTGTAGCGACGGGCGGGCGTCCACTGGCAAGGGGGCGTCCCTAGTCGGTGGACTCAAGTAAGTGGGTCCAGGCGAGGAGGCGATCATAGGCACGGGGCGCGAGTGGCGGGGCGGAGAGGGGAGTCCACAGGAAGACGGCGTCCACAGGGGGGAGCGTCCACAGGGGCGCGGGCCGGTACCACCTGCACGACCCGCCCGCCGCGGACCACTGGACGCTGCCGCGCACCCACCTCCGGCTCCGCCGCGACGTCTTGTTCCACCACCGCGATATGAAGCGGCGCCCGGCCACGCGCGGGTCGGCGCTGAAGTGCGGCGACGAGACGCTGAAGATGCTCCTTGAGCACCTGCTCCGCGCCGGCGGGCGCGGGAAGCTCCACCAGAAGCACAGGCGGCTGCCGTCGCGCGTCCTTTACGACCTTAAGTACGTCCTTGTCGTGCCACGGACCGACCGCGACGGGAAGGTGCTGGGGATGGCCGTCACTCACCTCTGGCACACACCCCCTCCACGACCCTCGAGGGTGTGGTTGGGGGTGGGGTTAGGGAGTAGGGGCCCGAAGAGGGTTGAGAGTCCCGGAGAAACTATCGGAGGTAGGGGTGGGGAAGCACAAACTCGGAGAAACGAAACCGAAGGGTCCCTCCGAGATCGCAACCGACTGCCCCTTGAGCCACCCGCGCCTGGAACCAGGTGGGAGCAGAAACCGAGTCACCTAGACTCCGAGACCCTTAGACTTACATATTCAAGACCACTACTAAAAAGACGCCGTCCCTCGGGTAAGCTCTTTAGTGTCGAGACTCCACGACGTGGCATGACACGTCCCTCCCGAAGGGTCCCCGGAGTCGACATTTCTTAGACGGACGGTTACGTCCTCTGTGTTAGCGGCGTCCAAGGTAGAGACCCGACCCTTCTAGGGGACCTCCTCCTTTACCGGTAGGTGAGGTCATAAGAACGACCTCTTAGGGTACCTGTCTCCTCGGGCCGCCCGATGTCCGGCATACCAGGAGTTTCTAAGCCTGTGTCGTAACTCGTGTGTCCGTGACGTGTCCCTTCTATGGCTGGGAATAGACCTCTCATCCTCTCCCTCTAGGCCTTACCTACGAGTCCAGTCTTGACCTCTGACACCCACCTGATGGGACAGGGTCATCGGACCCGGTCCCATGGTCCACGACCCCTCTTCCCAGTCCTGAGTTCAGGACCTCCTTGGATGACGTTCGGTCTAACATTAAAGTCAAAATAACCGTCACTGGCTTTAAAGTATTTCCACAGAGGACGGGGATACGGACATTCTTCGTCGTCGAAGGACCTGAGAACTCTGTCTACAGTCTCCGCTGTTTTTAGGTACGAGAGACTTACCTAGAACGGGGTGGGAAAGAAAATCTTTTTATACACTGTACCTAAAGTCTTAAACACTTGTTTGATCTTTAAATGGGATCGCGAGATAAAAAAAAAATTAAATTTAAATTAAAGAAAAACGGTAAGACACATGGTACACCTTAGAATCAAAGGGTTGGTACCTAACTCGGGTGTCGGGGACGTGATCTTCGAGTTTTTGCATTGGTGACATGGTGATCCCTTCAGGGTTGGGACCACAAGACAACCGACACCCGTACCCTAGATACCTCCCCTCCTCCCTCTTCCACCCCCCACCACACAATCCCTTCTCTCTCCTGTACCCTCCTGAAACACCTCCTAACCTTCTCCCTTCACCCCGTGTCCGTGGCCAACAGACCGTACAACCCCAGTGGACACCACATTCTCAGGTCTGACTCCAATTAACAAGAAGTGGTTCACGTAATGGGGTGAAAGGAGAATTGTCTATACCTCCACTTAAAGACCTAAAAAAAAAAAAATTATTGTGGTGTACCATGTAAAAAGACCCTTAATCATAAGTTAACACCGTAAGGGGGTTTAATTAATAAGACTTTGCCAAAAGGAAGACCTGTGAATTTTTACTTTCGATTGAAACCTATCAAGGGACCTCCTCATTAAAAAGGGGTCGTGTACGAAAACGACTACGGTTCGTTCTCCACTCCAGGTCCGGGAAGTTCCCTCCAAGGGACGAAGGGTTCCGGAGTGAGTTCCGCACTGATCCTTTTCAGTAGGCACTCTGTAGGTTTACTGGTACTAAATGAACCAACTTTGAAGGATATCGAAGTGTAGATCACCAACAACATTTTCCTCAAAACTAAACGAATCGTGAGTTCAATGTGTGGCGAAAACTTTCTTATGTGATTAAAAACTTTCACTGTCGCAATCATTAGTTCGTTTCTCGAGTCCCGGAGCCGTCTCAGGTCAACACCCTAGATAAACACCCCACTGACATCCGTTCCATAAGTCAACGACTCATATTACTGTCCCGTGCACTACCTACTCTTGACGTGACTACGTGGTTAAGTCTCGATACGGTCGACCAAGACATCGTCGTGAAAGGCACAACGGGTAAAGTGTCTACACGATAACTTCACCTCTCTACCCACGGGGACCGAGACCTCGGTCAACAAAGACGAGGTCGAAGGAGAGGGTCCCCTGTGACTCGGAGTCGTGTCGGAACGACCCCGACCCCTATTCCCACCCCAACACCCCCACGAATGTCGCATGAGAGACGAAGGACCTAATTGACCAGTTCCGGGTAAACCAGGTGACGTCCATGACTCGACAAATCCCGGGCCGTACCCCGACGTGATCCGGGACCGGTAGAGGCCGACGGTCGGAGTGGATCCTCCTTAGACTAGCCAACCTCCCCAACCCGTCGTCAAACCCTTCAATCAAGGACCCCGGATGGGAAGGGTCTAATTTGAAACAATTAGGACAGTAACGTTAAATATTCAATCCTTTACACCATAAGACACCCTTTAAGAACCTCGATTCGGGATCTAAAACGAATAGGGTTGGACGTAAAACTTTAGTCTAACACTCGTATTTACTTTCATTGTCGGTGGTTCCTCTTGATTTCTTACATCCTTCGGAGGTCCTCCGGAAAACTCTTCAAGAGTTATACACGTCTCGTACCGTAAGAAGAACCACGACATTCTTCCACTCCCTGGACCCGACAGAAAAAGGTCACCAGGTGTTCGCAGTAGACGACAGGAGATACTCGGAGTCCGTCCAGTAGTCTTTTGGTCTCCTGTCGTCCAGGACGGAACTACGGACACACACGTCGACCCGCTCTCGTTGTAACTTCTGTCTAAGACAGGACGGAAGGGAGGGAAAAAAATACTCGGTTTCTCGGTTCATTCCTTATTTCTTTTTAGGGACTGAAACGGTCGTCCTTAAAGACAACTACGACGGTCCGTACGCTCTGGGTGAGTCAGACACAGAGTTTGTAGGGGGAGGTCATAAACTGGGAGTGAGTAAAATAAAAAACAACAGAGCAAATGTAGACACAAGACCAGTCTGAACTGTTGCTTATACGGTCTTATGAGGTATGTGAAAGGGTGGAGGTTTCCAGAATGTGTACGCCGTAGGAGGTCGGGACCTCGGAGAGTGAAGAGAAGGATCATCGAGCCCTGCGGCCCACGCACAGACCGGGGACTCCGGATACGGGAGGTATCGAACTCGGTCACGGTGAGGACAACAGTCTCACACACAGACCACCCCCGCCACCAGAGACATCAGGGTCTCCAACTTGATCTGTAACAAGTCCCGAACCGTGGACGTCCCGTGAACAAACTACCTATGAACTTCGTTCATCTCTCTAAACGAACCATTGTCGGACCGATGGTCACCGACTCTACCTTTCTCTGACCTCGGTCTTCAACGGTACTGTTGGGTCTTCGTCAACGTGGTCCCTATTCCTACGCGACGAAATCTACTTCCCTCCCTCGGTCACGACGTTGACGTACGTCCCACTCCTCCCTTACCTGAGAGTGTAAAGGGACTTTACCAATTTTGCGACTCAATAGTGAAGTAAGACGGGTCGTTGTTCCGAGAAAGGAAAGACTCCGAACCAGACGAGAGAGACCTGTGTCGAGGGTCTCCTCTGTCTCTACTGAAGTACCAAGGTCCCATTGTGGACAGTGGTCCGTCTCCGACGGTCCCACCCCTACATCCCAGGTGTGACCCACTAAGAAACTTCTCTTCGACCCCGTTACTTTACAGAAGTCTGGAGGAGGAGTGAGGAGCTTCCGGACGGACTGAGGACTACAGGGACACAACAGGGAAAAAGGAAGAGTTAGAGCTATCTCGAAAAGAGAATCAGATTCTTGGTCCAAAACAAAACAACGAGTGGGGTACACCTAAGTAAAGGATCAGGTCACTAAAAACAGGAGATAGAAGAAAACGGAAGAAAGATGAAAGAGATATTAACGAAGTAGTAACAAAAAGGTCAAAGAACTTAATTTGCGTCTTGAGTAGATATATCTCCGGAAAATCAAAACCTGTTCTTATACATTCTATTGAGAAACACAGATTGACATGGATATCGAACCCTGGGTATCATATAAGTATAACGGGACAAGATTAATAAAACATTCAGACGAAATGTTAAAGTATCTATTGTATACCAATAAATCAAAAATTGAGTAAGGTTTTTAATAACCAACAACGAAAGGTCAAGGTAATACAATACCAGACTAATTCGTTAGACGTGACTAATGAACTTTGAATAATTCTAGGGAAATACTGGTTGTTGTACTGACCAAAACAGTGGTAAAGTATCTACATACTTTCGTTCCGTATAAAAGAGACAACCCACATCTATGACAAAAACAAAAACAAAAGATCAAACTTAATTCTAAACAGAACCTCGTCCTGTGGTCTTTCGTCGTCCTTCCTGGACTACCTCCACAGTGTCCCCTCCAAACCATTATCCTCCCAGAGTTTACGTAAAGAAGAAGGAGAGTCCAAGTGTTGGGACTCCCGCTGTCTATTCCCTTTAGTCTAATGACGATTGGACTCCGGGACCGTTCGACCATCGTCCTACCCTAAACGTGGGTCGACAGGACAGGACTCCCGTTATTAGGGACACTTCCAATGCCCCTCTAAACGTTTTGACTCTTCCGTCTGCGAGGAAAGGGATTTACTTATGTTTATTTAAAACATTTTACCAGTGTGCTCCCCAATAATGTACACTTCCATTTTACAATTAGTCATACAGGAACTTAAATATCCCATCTTTCAGATCATTCGGAACCGTAAACAGATTTTGAATGCCTTAACATTGAAAAGGGAATAGCCATGGACTACATAAATTTGGAGAACTCTACATCCTTCCTAGGCCTAAATAACCCAATGAACACCCAAATTTTAACGTGACACAGTAAGCCGACGGTGATCGGTGTACACTGATGAATTTAAATTTTATCTGACTTTATTTTTTTTTTTTTTATCTGACTTTATCCCTTAAGGGACCACCAGATCACCAGCTGAAGGGACCACAGAATCTCCCATTTCGCAGACGGGCGTTACTGGACCCAAGCTAGGGACTCAGCCCTCCTAGGGGACTTCTTCCTTTACCGATGGGTGATGTCATGAGAACGGACCTTTTAGGGTACCTGTCTCCTCGGACCATCCGATGACAGGTATCCCAGAGTTTCTCAGTCTGTGCTGACTCGCTGAAGTGAAAGAAAAGTGGAAGATCACCAATACTGAACCACGAGAATGAAGGTACGACGACGATTCAGAGAAGTCAGCACAGGCTGGGACACGCTGGGGTATCTGCCGTCGGGTGGTCCGAGGGGGTAGGGACCCTAAGAGGTCCGTTCTTGTGACCTCACCCAACGGTAAAGGAAGAGGTTACGTACTTTCACTTTTCACTTTCACTTCAGGGAGTCGACACAGGCTGAGGATCGCTGGGGTACCTGACGTCGGATGGTCCGAAGAGGCAGGTACCCTAAAAGGTCCGTTCTCATGACCTCACCCAACGGTAACGGAAGAGACAGAATGAAGGTACCTACCCAAGTTGGGAACTAACCCTTTGATTCTAGGACGTTCGGTGAACCGTGTCGGTTTTTTATGTATTTTTTGTTTGTTTGTTTTACTTGATTTTGGTTTTTAAGTCAAAGAGTCCGAGTGGTCGGTCTAAAGTTCACGAGTCAATAGTGCCCACTGGTACCGATACTGCGACCCGTCGTGTCTACGTCTTGCCAGGGTAGTGGCCTACGGGGAGACCCCGTCGTAACCGACTCTTGGTCGGTCGTCGTTCTTCTCGGGTGTCCTTAGGAGTCGGGTGACCCTCCCGAGCGGGCCGTCAGACCCACGATTCCGAAACGCCCGAGTCGCCCGAGACCCCTCCGCGCCCAGGGACGTCTGCACGTCGCCTGACCGGACAGGGTACGACTGGGAGTCGGAGGGAGAAGAGAGGGTGTCGCTCGACTCCTGGTCCATGGTGTAGTGCCGGTAGGGGTCCGAACACTAGGACTTCGGGTCGCCCCTCCAGTAGTGGCTGTTTCCCGCCTTCGTCTAGGCCCTCGCCCCCGACCGGACGAAGGTCTTGACCCACCTCCGTCGGCTGTAGAAGGTCTTAAAGAGGCCAACTCGTCCCCCGCCCAGAGGCCCCCCGGACCTGTCCACACGTCAGTGAGGACAACGACGTCGGAGTCGGGCCGTCTCTTCTTCTCGTAAGAGAAAGAGACACAACCACCAAAGAAAGTCTCGTCTTCGTGAGTAGACACTACGTTTATTTTACAACGAGTCCCTTACGGGAGGGAGATCGTAACAACCATCAATAAAAATAATAAGAATCGTATCGAAAGAGGTGTACTCGAATTCACACAAGTGTTACTCGATAACCTTTAGATACGTTTTGTAGATAAATAATATGTTCGAGAAGTCCATTTTACCGTATAAATAACTATGTTAAAAAGACCCCTACAGAAATAAAATAAAAGACAAATTAAAAAAAATAACTTCCTATTAACGAAATGTCTTAAAACAAAAGACAGTTTGGAGTTGTACTTAGTCGGTATCCATATGTATATAGCGAAGGGAAAACTTGGAGAGAGGGGACCTTTGAACGTAATGGTATACATTTTATCTATCGGTTGTCCTTAAACGATATACCGAGTCCTTTGAGTTTGCCCCCGAGACATAGTTGGATCTCCCCACCTTACCCCTCCCCTTCCCTTCCCCTCCAAGTTCTCTCTACAGAAATAAAATTACTATGCGAAAGTACTGATACAAATAATGATTTCGAACGTGTCAGACAAGCGAAATTATTTGTACGGATAGACGTGGACCTCAGGAGGCTAAAGGAAGAAAGAGGGTCTTTTGGTTCACGGGAATACTCCTTTCGCTTCGTGAGCTCTTTATGGTAAAAGTTTGTGAAACAAAACAAAAAGTTTTCCCTATCAAAAATTAATACCCAGAAGAACCCTTAAAAAGAAGAGAGAAAAAAGAATGTGAAAATCATCGTAGTATAGAATCTTTTCTTTTAAAGTTCCGACGTATGAGTATAGAAGTTCTAGTTTAGAGGGGTAGAAGATTTTCTACGACTAGGTCCATCTGTTTTCAAGTGTGTGTTAGAAAGTAAAAAATTTTAAAGATAACTTTACATCAACTAAATGTTACAACACAATCAAAGTCCACATGTTGTTTCACTAAGTAAATATGTATGTATACATATATATGCATCTCTGGACCCAAGCTAGGGACCCAACCCTTCTAGGGGACCTCTTCCTTTACCGTTGGGTGAGGTCATAAGAACGGACCTTTTAAGGTACCTGTCTCCTCGGACCATCTGATGTCAGGTACCCCAGTGTTTCTCAGCCTGTGCTGACTCACTGAAGTGAAAAAGTACATATATATGTATATATGTATATAAGAAAAAATTGTAAGAAAAGGGAATAATATTCTAATAATATAAAAATACTAATAATATAAAAATACTAATAATATAATAATAATATTCCAATAATATTCTATAACTCATCTTAAAGGACACGATAAGTCATCCAGGAACAACCAATAGATAAAATATATGTCAATACACATAGAAACGACTACTGTCCTCCCTACACACGTCACGGACGCACGACCTCCACCGGTCGGTACTAGACTAGGTTCACTAACCTCAGCACTTTATGATCCGTGGGTAGAGATCGGGTCAAAGGTAGACGGTTGGGTGAACCGAGTGACCCAGGGAGTGGCCCCTAGACCTCGTTTCGACTGGGAACATCCCGGGTCCTTGGGGGTGTAGGGGATTCCTCCGGGAGACATCTCGTTACGACCCGTGTCACTTCTTCCGACGACCCGACGAGTCCATTGGGTCTTACACTCTCAACTTAGGTTCTCCCACTCCGACACAGTAACCGAATTAATATAGTCCCGGTCCCTTAAGGTGTCGTGTCAGTGGAACAACACGAGAGGGGTGGTAGTCAGTTCAAGGGGTACCTAACTGATTTCTACATAAACTACTTCGATTGGACCAGTAATAAACGGGGTCTTTATTTCGTATTTTCACGTCAAAAGAAGAGTTTTGTTTTCTACCGTATAAAGTGAATTAAAACCATAAAAGGGGTCATGATATCACAATCGATGAAAGAAATAGTATAGTGTACCAATAGTGAACTAGAATAGGTTTTCCGACTCTTCGTCTCTGTAGTGAAACGACTGCTTCTAGGTAGATCAGTTTCAATACTAAAAAGGTCATCAGTACATGCCTACACTCTCAACCTGGTATTTCTTCCGGCTCGTGACTTCTTACTTACGAAAACTTGACACTACGACCTCTTCTGAGAACGCTCAGGGAACCTGTCGTTTCTCTAGTTTGGTCAGGTAGAATTTCCTTCAGTAGGGACTTATAAGTAACCTTCCTGACTACGACTTCGACTTCGAGGTTATGAAACCGGTAGACTACGCTTCTCGTCTGAGTAACCTTTTCTGGCACTACGACCTTTTCTAACTTCCGTTCTCCTTTACCCCCGGTGTCTCCTACTCAACCAACCTACCGTAGTAAATGAGTCACTTGTACTCAAACTCGTTTGAGACCCTCTACCACTTCCTGTCCCTTTGGACCGCACGACGTCAGGTAGACCAGCGTTTCTAAGCCCGCACTGACTTACTGACTTGTCGTTGTTGTTACCAATGGTGACGAAAAAAACACTACTTCATTAAATTCTAGCCTAATATCATTAAGTTTAGTGTGTAAAACCCCCACCACACACCTGTAAAGAACATCCACATTGTAGGACCACCCACCTACGTGTGTATACGTACGTACAAAAAACACACACACACACACACACACACACAATTGGTGTTGGTCTGAAGAATTTTTCACATCTATTCAAGGAGGACCGTTTGTACGAGTAATCAACGGTACTGTCTCGGGTTCGTGGCACGAATGAGGACTCCGACCTGACAGTGCAACGAAAGTCGAACCCTAGACGTACCCCAACACACACACCATTCGTAAGTCGTGGACCTCCCTCCCTCTCCAGGGCCGTCTCCGGTGGGATGTCGACGTGGTTTCATCGCGTAACCCCCAATCCCAAAGGTGTACACTTAAAATCCCCGTGTGCTTATAAGTCTGGTGTCATCACCGGGGTGGGATCGGGACGCAAGGTAGCTTTGAGGACCCAGAGAGACACATACGACTAAAATGTCTTCGTAACGAGATGGTCCACAGACAGATTATTTAAAAAACTTTAGTAAATATGACTCGGATATTAACACCGTAGAAAAGAGTGTGGGTCCGACGGGTTATTTGTCCTTCATAATCGACGTCCGACCCCTCTAGGTTTTGGTGCACGTTTAGGGTCCTCCAGAGGTGTCGTTAAAGTGAACTCTTTCTACAACGAATAACACACAAACACACCCCGTCGGAGACCCTCTTGTACACCTGTGTGTGTGTTGTGTGTGGTGTGGTATATATGTGGTGTATGTGTAGTGTGTGATATGTATGTGGTATGTACCTATGTATGGTGTATGTTTGTAGTGTGTGATGTGTGTGTCTATGTGTGGCGTGTAGTGTACACGTGGTCAATACGTGTTATAGTGTGTATGATATGGTGTGGTGTACGTGTATCATGTGTAGTGTGTCTGTATGGTGTGTGAGTGGTATTTGTCGTGTGTTTTTTGTGTGTGTGTTTTTCGTGTGGTGTATATGTGGTGTCTGTGTGTGTGATGTGTGGTGTGTGTTTCTTTAGTGTACGTTTGTGGTGTATGATGTGTGTCTGTGTACGGTGTGTGTCTGTTGTGGTGTGTGTGCATGTGTGTGATGTAAGTGTGGTGTGTGTGGCGTTTGTGTGTATGGTATGAGTGTAGTGTAAACAAAAGACTCAGAAAGACGGGAGGGAAGGAAAGAGAAGAAGAGAGTATCACAAAACAAGATCAAGGTACTTTCGTCCTAGAAGGACAGAGAAGTGTCCTGTGACTACCCCAAACCCCCAGGTCTACCTTGGGGTCACCCGAACGATTGAAACTCAAGGGAAATCTCACTAGAAGGACCCGGCAAAACGGCACTCTGAAAGAAGGACCCGACCAGCGTAACTAGTCCATTGTGGGAGGGTAGGGGTGACCGTCCTCTCCTGACCCCTGACCGTCCCTCTTGTGTAAAAGGGTACTAAAGGACCTCAAGTGAAGTCGTGGGATGGAAGTTGACACAGAGAGGGTGACACTTTCTGGTGGTCGGTGGAGACCCACTCCACCCTGTGGGTCCCATTGTCCCACGTCTCCATTGGACAAGACAATCAGGGAGTCAGAACAGACTGAGACACCGGGGTACTTGACATCGGGCGGTCCGAGGAGACAGGTACCTTAAGAGGTCCGTTTTTATGACCTCACCCAACGATAAGGGAAGAGGTGTCCTAGAAGTCTTGGGTCCCTAGTTCGGTCACAGAGGACGTCCGCGTCACGTCCGTCTAAGAAATGACATACTCGGAGGTCCCTTCCCTTAGATCCCAACCAAAGTACATGTCTAGGGTCAGGAGTACCCACGACGCACAGATGGAGTTCCCCAAAGACCTCGACGGTCAAGAGTCCAGAAGTCCTAAGGGCCGATTTTGGTCATCCAAAGACGAAGGGGTCACGACCGGTCCTAGGAGGCACACACACACACACATACACACACACACGGACATCTCCGTCGATAGTGGGGACAGTGAAAATCTTGAAGGTTTGTAAAGAACAAGGGAGAAACAAAAGGGTAGTAAATTTTTTAGGGAAGTAACAGTAAAATTACCGAGACAGTTCGTGACTTTAATATACGTCCACAAGTTTGACGAACAAACGGACTCTCAACTCTTCACAGGTAAAATTCAAACATTACGGTGGTCCTGCTAGAGAAACTTTAAAAATAACCTAAATCACTTGACTGTTTTACGACACATTTAGATCGAAAGACGAAAGTTGTACTTAAAGATTGAAACTGTTTCAGAGGTGTCAACATTAAAGTGCAGGTCATAATGAAGATGTTGTGGAGAGACGGAAACGGTGACTTCGTACTCTTACTTTTATAAACACGAACTAACCTGGGTCTACGAAGTGTGATGCCTACCCCTCGTCACTACTACACGGGACCTAATCCTAGACTTTCCTACTAAAATTAGGTCCACGTCGATCTACATTTAAAATCCAGATTTTTAGGACCTACTTTCGAGAGATGAGGTATACTTTCGGTAGACATTAGGTCATAGGACACCCGTGTCTGATAGGAAGTTTCTTGTTGACGAACATCCGTTATTATTAACTTTTCCTCCCCTGAAGTGACCACCAGGTCACCGATTCCTAGATACGAGGGCTACATCCTCTGGTCCCCAGCTAGTGACCAGTCCCTTGATCTAAGGTGTACGAGGTTGATTCTCAAGTTGATTTTTCTAGGGTGTACGACGTTGCTTCTAGCTCCCAGATCGTACGACGTTTCTTCTGGGCCGTACACCACCACCACCAAAATCAGTAATTCAGCACAAACGCTGGGGTACCTGATATCGGACGGTCCAAGGAGACAGGTACCCCTAAAGGGTCCGTTTTTATGACCTCACCCAACAGTAAGGGAAGAGGACCCCTAAGAGGTTTGGGTCCAGAAGACGTAGTGTTCTCCTAAGAAATGACTGACTTGATAGTCCCTTTGGACTGGACCGCGTCCGTTTATTTATTTATAAATTTTTTTTTTTTTCTTTTCTTTTCCTTAAGGTGAACAAAGACTGTAGTAACTTTTCATTGATTCCTCTAGGAAAGGTTACAGAGTTTGATGTGTACCTTTTGAGTAGAACGGAGACGAGGGGCTTCGAGGGAGGTTTTAGAGGACAGGTGAGGGTGTGGAGACCAAGGGGTCTCGAGACGAGAGAGAGACAAAGCGTACCAGAAACAACCGTAGAGACCAAGGTAAACGTAGCGAAAGGAACAAGAGGCCTAAGACGGAAAGGAGTGAACCCTAGAGACGACTGGACCTCCTGGGGACCACCGACATCCTTCACCACTCAAATGTCCCATGTCTCTTGAAACCGACACCTTATTGTCTCTCTTCCGACCGATCCCTGCACCGTTTTGTGCGGAGAGAGTATGTAACACATATTATGTAGAGAATAATAAGGTCCATTTACATTTAGGGACCCAATTTCAGAATTCTAAACTCCCAATCGTAAGAGTCACTAACCCTTCTTCTATTTAGTAAAAAAAAGAATACAAGAGAATGAAAGAACGAAAGGAAAATTACTGTTTCTCAGTAATAAAAATCAGAGAAAGGGAATGTATCCATAGTACTATTAAAATAAACAATGTATCTTCACCGAAACCAAACCCCCATTCTACGTATATGACTATGTTCCAAAACCTATAATTGGTTATGTAAGTAAGTAGGTAAGTAAGTTGTTCGTAGACCTCGAGCGGTCCGAGATCCGACCGTCTGTAATTAACACAGCAATTTACCAGACACTGTCTCGCACCCCTAGAGTCCGTCCCAAATCCGAGTCTCCACTCTCTCCGCCCACCTCAATCACGTTGACCGTTCCTGTCGACGAGTGGACTGTACTGTCGGGAAGTTAGTCCTGGAGTCTCTCACCCAGACTCCGGTAAGGACCCCACACTAATGAAGAGTTGTACTTACTGCTGATAGACGATACTCAGCCTGCCCTCTTAGAGAGACGTCACTTCCTTCAGTAGGTCCTCGTAAAGACATGACCTACCGGGACCTCCACTACCGTATAGTGTCCTAAGTGACTTCCTGTCGCCCACGTGGGGCCTGCCCCGGGACGTACGAAGAGAAAGGGAGACACCCGTCTGAAACGAGGTACTGTAAAAGAGGTTCTGTCTAAGTGGTCCGTAGGAAACAGTCCAGTCGTATTACGACCACGAGTAACTCAACCAAAAGGACCTTCTTAATTATATTGGTGAACCAACTTTATTTCGGGGTCCAACTGTCCTGTTCCCCCTGTCCGACCCCTAAAAGACCCAAGTGCTTTGTCTAAAACACCGTTTTTCACACACTCCGAAACTCTAACGTCCTCTTCCCTCCGGTGTAATTTGTTATATATAAATAAATAAACTGACACGACCCAGAATCAACGTCGTCCGTCCTAGAAAACACTTGAGAATCAACGCCGTACACCCTAGATCAAGGGACCGCTCCCTATCTTGGACCTACGGGATCTAACCCTCACACCTAGGAATCGGTGACCTGGTGGTTCTTTCAGGGCTCTCCGTTGTAAGAATTAACGTCACTTATAGAAATGTCCGACGTAAAAGCATGTAGAGTCGACTGTTCTGAGGAGAAAGGAGGAGGGTGAGGGTCGAAGTTTTCTCTGGGCTCTTTGGCGTCCGAATCCACCGAGGGGAAGGTCCACCCACAGTTTGTCTCGAGGGAAGTTCTCAGAGACACCACTCCAAGGACCGAGACGTCGGTGAACGTGGTCCTAAAGACCTCGTGAATGTGACACTCTTACAAGAATTTGGACTAATATGTCTGTTTATATATGTATTTATTTGGTGCAAACGACAGCATCAAGTAGGGTCAAACATCTTAGCCACCCAATCTTTACGAAAAGGAAGAAGGGACACACGTCCACCCCTCTGAGACTGGTTATTGGACTCTACTCCCCCCTTTGGGTCGGGGTCGTACAGGTGGAATAAGGTTTTGTCTGGGGTTAACCAACACACCAATATCTACGTAAAACTTCGGAGTGGGTGGGTTTCGTTCATTCCACTTTTGGTCACTTGTTCCTTGAGTTGCCACAGGGAGAGGTGAGTTCTTGGAAACTCGGTCCCCTTCCTTTAAATATCCTCTCCAGTCAAGTGGGAGAGTAAAATATTATTTGAGGTCACCGCTTCAAGAGAGAAGACGTAAAGTCCTTGACGGGAAACCAATAAACGAGGGGGAGCGAAGTCACTCTCGTTTCCAGTAAACTCCTGAACAAGTTACCTTTTTACTCGTTCACGGAGAAACAGGGACGGTCCCGAAGGGTCCTGGATCCAATCTTCCCCTCCTCTATCCGGGAGATAAGGGTCCACCATTCAGTGAGGTATGAGTGTCCCGAAGGACAGAGGTGTAAGTTGGAGAACCATGGACATGGTCAGTCGAACCCGACTTATTGTTTCGCCGTGTGTGTCTCACCGAACTTGTTGTCTGTAAATAGGGAGTGTCAAAACCTCCGACCTTCAGGTTCTAGTTCCACACCCGTCCCAACAAAGAGGACTCCGGAGAGAGGAACCGAACATCTGTCGGCGGAAGAGGGGCACAGGAGTCACCAGAAGGGAGACCCGTAGACACAAGGTTAGAGAAGAATATCCCTATGGTCAGTAAAACCTAATCCTGGTGAGATTGAAGTAGTAAAATTGCATTAGTGGAGACACTTCTACGATAGAGGTTTATGTCAGTACAAGACGTCATGACTCATATTAACTTACAATACCTAAAACCCCTCTACGTTCAATCGAGTATTGTCGTGAGTTGGAGGAGTTACGTGAGACGTGACTCGTCTCTGTAGACGAAGTCGATGATACGAGACTCAAAAGGTTGTTCGTGTCTGCTGGGTCTTTGTCACCCCCTCCTCTCCTCTTCCAGGTCGGTCGGAGTGCCGCTGGAGAAAGGTAAGTATTGGTAGTCGAGAGGACATGACGGGTGGAATCCACCCGAGACCCCACATCCTGTGTCTTGACCTCCCGGAGAAGAACCCCGGTCCGTCCGTCTACAACACCGACCGCCGTTATACCGTGAACGTACCTATGGTGGTCCTCGTTATGACCGAGAGACCTCTGACCTTCGATTGACACCGATTGGGTTCTGTGGTGTGAGATGACTCTGGGGTCTCTCTGTCGACGGTACCCCTTCGGAGGTCTCTCAATCACTGAGTGGTGGATGGTCCGACCAGGAGGTAGTGACCGACGGGAGACGACGAACGAGGGAGTGGGTTGTTGTCATTGTCGTCATTGTCATTGACGTTTCCCGAACGAGAAAGGGTACTTGTAAGTGAGGACACGAGAGGAGGGAGAGGCACGGGCATCGTCGAGAGACGGGGTTGAAATACTATCTTAGGTGTGAGGTGCGGGACGTGAAGGACGATCCATATTAGAATACGTTGAACGAGTCAGGTAAATTTGAGCTCGAAGGTTCGTTGTGACTACCACACTCAGGAAGGTGAACTTTACCATTTTATTTGCCTCATTCACCTTTCTAACAAGTAGGAGGAGCGTCCCTCCCCCCGAACGAGGGAGGGGCCCCGACGAGAGGACCGATCCAGGTGAGGGGTGCAGGTCGTTTCGGTACAGGACTCTGACGTCCACCCTCTCTGATCCCTCAGACTCTGGAAAACCCCCACTGGATCCTTTCGGTCACTCTGGAGGGTCTTACCGCGTAAGGGAAGAGTAAAGACGTCCGGGAATGTTTCTACACCCCCGTGGACACATATCTGGTAACTAGAATTTCTCCTTTCTCGACCGTCTTTTGTACTCGTCTTTTCCCCTGACACCGGAAGAATCCTTAGTAACGTGTGAGAGGGAAAGAAAGTCGTAGACCTTTAGACTTGTATCTAGAAGTGAGTCACCACACTTAAGACAGCCACAATGTTTTTCCGACACCGGAATACGTACTACCGGGGAGGACCTGGTCGAACTACGGAGAGAGGAGGTCGAGACCGGAGTGACAGGGAGGTCGGGGAAGTAGGAACACCTCTACTTGAAGGGTGAGAGTAGGTAGAAGGTGAACGGTGTCCGAGGAAGGAAGTGGTCCCCGACAACTGGTCCCACAACTGACGTTCCCAAGGGTCTACCCCATTGGAACTAGTGACGTCTCGGGAACCCAAAGGACGTAACGTCCGTCTAAGGAATGACAGACTCGACGGTCCCTTCGGGTTTGGGGGTTTTGTGTCTACTATTTATCTCGAGTATACTGCTCAAACCTGAAGGGACTACCACGTCACCATTTCTTAGGTAGACGGTTACGTCCTCTGCGTTCTCCGCGTCCAAGTCATTGACCAAACCCTTCTAGGGGACCTCTTCCTTTACCATCGGGTGACTTCATAATGACGGACCTTTTACGGTACCTGTCTCCTCGGACCGGCCCGATGTCAGGTACCCCAGCGTCTCAGTCCGTATAGACTCGCGTACGTGTGTACTGACCAAACGTATTTTTCACTTATAAAGACACTGTCTTGATCACTCGTTCACTAATTATCTCTTCCGTAAACGTCACCAACTTAGGTTGTGCTCTAAGGAAGGGTGCAACAGACACTTCGAGGACTTTCACTGTTCTTTCTGTACCCCTTACACTTGCCCGCAGAATGTCTTCTCCTCTGGCTCTCCGAGTGTCCGGGGAGACCTCTGTAATTGGGGGTGTCAGTAACCTATGTTTGGCGTTCTCGGGTCGACCCGAACCTTCCGACGGGCCTGTCACACCTCCCCGTTGTACCACCTACCGTGGTCCCACCCTGTTCGTCGTTGATGTCCGGAGTCTAATCTCCAAGTTTGTCCATTTAGTGTGAGGTGTACCGTCCTATGGAACTAAGACGTCTAGAACCTTCTGACTCCTCGTCTTTCTCCTACATCAACACCACGGACCCCTACAACGACGTCCAGGGGAACGAAACTTTAGTCGTAGTATATGTCCTGAGGTCGGAACTGGGAAACTCTTGGTCCACCAGTCAAAGGTTGTGGAAAAGTCGTCACTGGACTCATGTTCGTCGTACCTACCGATAATTTTTGTAGTGTAACTCACTTCTGTTATTTTATGTCTCACTTAATACTCTACCCATTCGTCATAATAGAAATACAGTAACTTGTACGTGTGCTCTTCTGGGGTGTGTACAAGGTTTTGTGTGCGTTTGTTTGTATACGTGTTACTCTGGGTGTCTTACTTAAGGACCACTAGCTCCTCCCCACACCTCAATTTTCCCCCGTACTTGTGCCCTCTTTATTTTTTATTCTCCACCCAGCATACAACCGGTCACTACTGTGACGTGCACCTGGAGACGGGTTTCCTATCTTTTGCTTTACGTGTTTAAGTTCCAAGCTGGGGTCGGTATGGGTAGTCCTACTGATTCAATGATTCTGCCTTTTGAAGTTCTCGTCGCTCGTGACGAGCCCCTCACACCTAACTGCGTCAGCAAAGTGACTAGACCAAACTGACTAAGACGGTTTCGACTTTGAAACGTGTCGGACACTGAGTCCCTACGGTTCCAGATAGGGTTCTCTAGTATGTAGTGGTCTTTTGTGTTTGACCCTACATGTATCGTTGCGACAACAATTGTCAGGGTTCGACCCTCTCCGAGTACCCGGTAGTCATCGTCTTACCCATTAGGAAACTCCATATAAATGTTTCGTTCCTACACGTCAGTGGGTATTCTTATCACTACGTAAAGTTGTCAATCATTCTCCACTTTTCTTAGTCTGTGTCTCTCTGGTTCTTCATACAAAAGAAACTGTGTCACGATACTTGTCCACTTTACTTAGACTCACCAATCTTTAGTCCTACCGGTAACGGGCCCGTCTCCCCAACCTTTACTTTGCCCGGAGTTCCCACGGGGACCCCACGACCACTGACACACACGGCACACTCTGAGGTAGTCGGTACGTAAAGACACTCGAAAGTCATTTTTCCTTTTTTTCTCTCCTTTTCTTTTCGTCTAGTCAAATTTAGTATCCTCCCGTTTATTACTCTCTAGCGTATCCTTTAAAACGAATAACTGTTTTATAATTTTATGTGTGTGTGACTCCCGAGGGGCGTATCCCCCGACCCCAGGCTTATGTCCCGTCCACCAGATGGTGGAGACTCACCACGACTCGTGGCTACGTGGAACTATTTTATTTGCCAGTGTATGACTCCATACCACTTCTGTAAGACCGAACATGTACTCAATTGAACTTGTAATACGATTGATTTTGTTGGACAAGTACCGGATAGTTTGTTCGTAACATGTAGACGAAATTAATAATTTCCTTTCTCACAGAGACTGAGAACTGGTCTTCATTGTTTACAGGTACAATTTTTACTTCTAATTTACGGAGGGAAAGACCCTGTGGTCGTGTAGGTGTAAATTAAATATACAAACTACTCTTGACTGTAGCGAGGTAATAACTCGAAGTCAGGTCATTACTGTTGACGAACCGAAAAATAAGCGAACAAAAGACAGAGAACGGCCTCAGAATCAAGAAGGACGTATCGGGACGAAGACAAGACGAAGAAGAGTGTGTATAAACAACGACAACGGAAACCTTTCTCTTAAGAAAGAAGGAAAAAAGGAGGGAGTTGAACCAAAAATAGATATGTATCTTTTCTTCGGGGGTATCGTACATTTTAACAGTGGTCGACTGTACCGAAAACACTGCCAACGATTCAACTCTGTTGTTCCCTTGTAAAGTACGTTTCTACCCGAACTATTTCCTGTCTTTACCATACCTGGATTGTCTTCGTCTTCTATAATTCTTCTCCACCGTTCTTATGTACCTTCTTGTCATGTTTTTTCTAGAAGTGCTGGTTCCATTAGTACTACCATACTAGTGAGAGTATCTCGGTCTGTAAGACCTTACACTTCAGTTTACCCGGAATCTTTCGTAGAGATGCTTGTTTCGATCACCTCCACTACCTTAAGGTCACCTCGATAAAGTTTAGGACTTTCTACTACGACACTTTCACGACGTGAGTTATACGGTCGTTTAAACCTTTTGAGTCGTCACCGGTGTCCTGACCTTTTCCAGTCAAAAGTAACGTTAGGGTTTCTTTCCGTTACGATTTCTTACGAGTTTGATGGTGTGTTGACGTGAGTAGAGTGTACGATCATTTCACTACGAGTTTTAAGAGGTTCGGTCGGAAGTCGTTATACACTTGGTACTTGAAGGTCTACAAGTTCGACCAAAATCTTTTCCGTCTACTTGGTCTCTAGTTTAACGGTTGTAGACGACCTAGTACCTTTTTCGTTCTCTCAAGGTCTTTTTGTAGATAAAGACGCGATAACTGATACGGTTTAGGAAACTGACACACCTAGTGTTATCTGNCATTACGAGTTTTAAGAGGTTCGGACGGAAGTCGTTATACACTTGGCACTTGAAGGTCTACAAGTTCGACCAAAATCTTTTCCGTCTACTTGGTCTCTAGTTTAACGGTTGTAGACGACCTAGTACCTTTTTCGTTCTCTCAAGGTCTTTTTGTAGATAAAGACGCGATAACTGATACGGTTTAGGAAACTGACACACCTAGTGTTATCTGACACACCTAGTGTTATTTGACACCTTTTAAGACTTTCTCTACCCTTATGGTCTGGTGGACTGGACGGAGAACTCTTTGGATATACGTCCAGTCCTTCGTTGTCAATCTTGACCTGTACCTTGTTGTCTGACCAAGGTTTATCCTTTTCCTCATGCAGTTCCGACAGATAACAGTGGGACGAATAAATTGAAGACACGTCTCATGTGGTACTCTTTGTGACCCGACCTTCTTCGTGTTCGACCTTAGTTCTATAGGACCGCTTTATAGTTATTGGAGTCTACACGTCTATTGTGGTGGGAATACCGTCTTTCACTTCTCCTTGATTTTTCGGAGAACTACTTTCACTTTCTCCTCTCACTTTTTCAACCGAATTTCGAGTTGTAAACCTTTTGACTCTAGTACCGTAGACCAGGGAAGTGAAGTACCCTTTATCTACCCCTTTGTCACCTTTGTCACAGTCTGAAATAAAAAGACCAGAGGTTTCAGTGACGTCTACCACTAACATCGGTACTTTAATTTTCTACAAATGAGGAACCTTCAATGCTGGTTAGATCTGTCGTATAAGTTTTCGTCTCTGCAATGAAACGGTTGTCTCCAGGCAGATCAGTTCCGATACCAAAAAGGTCACCAGTACATACCTACGCTCTCAACCTGTCACTTCTTTCGACTCCCGGCTTCTTAAATACGAAAACTTGACACCACAACCTCTTCTGAGAACTCTCAGGGAACCTGACGTTCCTCTAGGTTGGTCAGGTAGGATTTCCTCTAGTCAGGTCCCACAAGAAACCTTCCTGACTACGACTTCCCCTTTCAGGTCATGAAACCGGTGGAGTACGCTTCTTAACTGAGTAACCTTTTCTGAGACTACGACCCTCCCTAACCCTCGTCCTCCTCTTTCCCTGCTGTCTCTTACTCTACCGACCTACTGTAGTGACTGAGCTACACTCAAACTCACTTGAGGTCCTCAACCACTACCTGTCCCTCCGGACCGCACGACGTCAGGTACCCCAGTGTTTCTCAGCCTGTGCTGACTCGCTGATTTGACTTGACTCGACTCGACTTCAACACAGACCTAAAGGGCTCGTGTACTACCACAGTCAAAAGTACCACCACTAAAATCGAAACGGAAGAAGTGACAAAAATTGAGAGCACAAGGAGAGAGTAGAATTTGGTTGTAAATACATTACTCTTATAAAACCATAAAGTAATAGTTCTAACCATGAGTAAAAACCAAATTTTATACGAAAATTTAGTATTATTCTTTTATGAGTGAATAACAATTCACAAAAATTTAAAATTAGTCCTTACCTACGACTCAAAAGATTTTATAGTAAAAATGAAGAGACGTCTATTAATACACCAAAAAGAAGAAACTGAATGATTACAACAGTCAACACACTTGACTACAGGATTAAACTTAATAGGAACGAAAGGACTCCCCATTTAGGATGAACCGACACCAAATAATAATAAAATTACTCGTAAAACTTAATTTAAACAATTATAAAATAACTCCGATAAACGTCTCTATAAGTGTGTATTTAGACGAGTAGAACACGAAACGCAGAACGGGACGAGTCGTCGGATGGCGGACACTTACGCGGCGAGAGGTTCTGCCACATGTACCCGGTCGAAAAGTATGGCCACTGAGTCAGTATGAGGAAAATGTGAAAAGTTTCACACGAAAGAAAACCGTTCATCTCTCACACCACACGTACGATTCAGCGAAGTCAGCACAGTCTGAGACGACGGGATATCTGATATCGGGCTCTCCGAGGAGACTGGTACCCTAAGAGGTCCGTTCTTATGACCTCACCCAACTGTACGGGAGGAGGACCCCTAGAAGGGCTGGGTGTCTAACTTGGGTCATAGAAAACAGAGGACGAAACCGTCCTCCCAAGAAATGGTGATCGTGGTAGACCCTTCGGGGTCCCTCATACAACGGACCCCAATTTTAGACATAAATCTGTCTTGGAGAATCCACAGAAACAAGTGAAACAGTCCGGAGTGGAAGGAGTAAACATTTTGACGTTATAATAGTGTGGAGAAAATATTCCGATAACCCCTAATTTTCCTACTTGTTATGTGTGTTTGAACCTCCTTGTCGTAGGTCATTCCTTATTTATAATACATTCACAAACGATAATAAAACTGGTTACGATAATAAGTGAACAATTATTTACTTATTACGAGTAAGTAATACTAAGAGAGTAAGAAGTGTCTTACAGTTCAAATTGACCTCCTTGGGGCACGACCGAACTACGGAAATTTACGAGTCTCGACCTACACACACCCTTTCCCGGAGGACATATCAGATCGTGACTCCGGACGCCCACCCTTTTAACATCTTCGGCGACTCGATCGGCCGTCTAAACCTTGATCACAAAGGAACGACCAACTTTGGGAGAAGACAGGAGGGTGGTAAACTCCGACAGCCGACGGACCCATTGGACCTACACTCACGTCACTCACCCTGGACAACACCACCAACGGTACCGTCTCAACGACAAGGGTCCGTTCCCAGTTCAATTGAGTCACCGATTGAGGGTCCAGTCTCGTAAATCAGGACAGGACCTTTTAAGTAGTTCCCGAAACTTGGTAGACCACCGTGGAGCCTTAGATCGGAACTCGTACGACCCGTACACACGTACGATCCAATGAAGTCAAGACAGACTGAGAAACGATGGGATACCTGACATCGGGTGGTCCGAGGAGACAAGTACCCCTAAGAGGTCCGTTCTTTTGACCTCACCCAACGGTACGGGAAGGGGTCCCCTAGAAGGACTGGATCCCTAGCTTGGGTCCAGAGTATGGAGGATGTAACCGTCCACCCAAGAAATGGTGATCACGGTGGACCCTTCGGGGGGCACCCCCTGTAGTGTGGTCTATTTGACAACGGACCTCGACGTCCGGTGTCTAAGGGAGTCCTAGTGTGGGGTGGATGTGTGTAGAAGAACGTCTGAAGTCAGTCTAGTACAGATCAGTGTCTCTTTACAAAAGAACTCCGACTCCGTCGTCGGAAGAACCTACCGGAGACACCGACGTCTGGGAGACCAACCCAAATCCCCATTCAACAACAAATCAGTGATTCAGCACAGACTGAGAAAACACTGGGGTCAGCGGAGACAGGTTCCCTAAAAGGTCCGTTCTTATGATCTCTCCCAACGGTAAAGGAAGAGGTCCCTAGAAGGGTTGGGTCCCTAACTTGGACGTCGAGGACATAACCGACCGCCCAAGAAATGGTGACTTGGTGGTCCCTTCGGGAACCCGCATTCATGGACAATATATTATTTCCCATGTAGATCAGAAACAGGACCCCAGGACCGTGTCTCGAAGATTCGGGAATCCTTAAGGACTTACTATCCTCACAAGAACCATTACTCGGGAACCTGGTGTATATTCAAATACAATGACTCCGCTGAGTACTACCTACGTATCTATCAAAGTCTTACCCCACCAGTTAGGACTTCGTGGTTGGTTTATTAATCTCCCAACCCCGAATCTCCGGGGTAGTCGGTCTGAAGGGTGGGAGGTCCCGTCCCCCTCCCCTCACCGACCTCTAACCAGAGTTGGTGGACCGACTGGTTGCTAAGTTGACCAGTACTACTACAGTAATTTGAGGTTACTTTTGAGACCTGTGGTTTCGAAGGACCACGAGGGACCAACCACTTGTAAGCCTACGATCTTGTACCACATCGAACTGTATGTTCTTCTCACAATGTGTCTTCGCGACACAACCCCTGGGAGGGTCTGAAGTACGATACGTAGAGAAGTAAACCGAACAGGAATAGACATAGGAAGTATTATTTTGAATTGGTCTTCACATCGCTCAAGAACTCAAGATACTCAAAGATCACTTAATGGTCTGAACCCCCACCCTCAGTAACTCTTCAGGAGTCTAACCCTCGGTCAACCTGACTACATATCCACCGGACCCCTTAAGACTTCATTCCCTAACAGAACAACTCTTGGTACGAAAGATTAGACACCCCAGACACGGTGGGTCACTGTACATCACCCTGAAACCTCGGACCAACCAATCACGGTCTTAGTTTAGCGCCACATGGTCCACCCTACCACTACCTTCCCAATCACGATCCTTTTTCTCCTTAATCGATCGTACTGAGTTTAGTGACTTTTTATACCAAAACACCCTCTTTTCTATTTTCCCACTCCTTCTTCCTTCAAAACTAAGGACTCACCGACACCCCAGAAACGGGCACCATACCTCGTCGACGATACGACTACAGTCAAGGACCTCCATCTTCAAGGGTCACCTTAAATCTCTACTACTTAGGTCTAAGACCCCTCAACCGAGTCACCTAGACATTCCTTTACGTTTTATGATACTTTTCTGGTTTTTTATGTTAGGGAACCAATAACAAGATACACTCTCGATTTTCGAATCGAATACCGACCCCTTGGTGTCGGAGAACAGAGTCCCGGGAGTCACCTCCTATACGACCCCTAAGTCTGCGTCTGGGTTGAGTCTAATAACGTAGATCAGAGTCTCATTATAGGTTCCCTTTTTCCACACGGCCTTATCGTACACTGTTCCTTCCGATCCGACTACCGGTTTCCTTCCCCGTATCTACTCCCCTCTCGGTATCTTGGACACGGCACCTTACCTTTAGGACTTTGTCAATACTTCTTTGCCCCACTTATTTTGTCGATAACTACAGATTTACTTCCAGAAGACGTCGTGAGAACCTCCCACTGACCTGGTTACTCTCGGGGACGACCAAGGGATTTGTTTCGGCGAAATATATGAGGTCAAACCTTTTTAAACCTTTCCAGGTTCGTTTTTTACCGTTGTCCTTTTTTAGTATAGTCGACAGTAGACACCACTTTCACTTTCAGCGAGTCAATACAAACTGAGACGCTGGGATTCCTGACATCGGACGGTCCGCGGAGACAGGTACCCTAAGAGGTTCGTTCTTATGACCTAATCCAACGGTACGGGAAGAGGTCCCCTAGAAGGGTTGGGTCCCTAGTTTGAGTCCAGAGGACGGAACGTCCACCTAAGAATGACAGACTTGGTGGTCCGATTGTACACCACTACCAAGACGTTAACTTAGTTCTCTTTCTCACTGTTTTTCCGGTCTCAGAGAACCAAGTCAGGGGACGACCCATGGTTTTCGCTTTGCGTATACTTATACCCTGAAAAGAACGGTAGTCACCAATCCAGAGCCACAAGAGTGACGGCCCCAGGGTCAAAGGTAGGGACCAATCCCATTATTCTAGGACATTCGACACGTCGTTCCTTTTTTTTTTTTTTTTTTCTTCCTCTTTTCTTTTCCTTTTTTCCTTACCAATTGTCCGAAATACACTTCTTCAACATAGAGGAAGTGGACTCACAAAAGACCCGTACCTGTAGTACAGATCGACCCCTTGTGAAAGGGACGAACCATAACATTTCGGTTCAGGACAACCGCTTCAAACCATCAGTCCTTACCTTCCCAACTACCTAATTCTACTTCTAAACCTGTTTCAAACCGAACAGACGCACCCGAGAAGTACTTCACAGATATAGAGAAGTAGACTTACACACTACTCCTACCTATAATGGAGAGGGATCTTAATATTTTGTCTTCCGCCCATATAGACAGGAAGATAGTCATAATTAACCTGTACAGTTACCATTGATTATTCTACCGAACTCAGTAGTGTCCAACAATTAAAGTTTGTCACATCTCGTCACGACTACACTTGTTTAAGAGACGTCTCATTCATCGGAACATACCCCACATCCGACCCCGAATACTGTTTTCGGGTGAACACGGTGGGTCACTATAGATCACCCTGAAACGTGGTCTCTCAACGGTAACCGTGGGGTGAGGTCGTGAGAACGGACCTTTTAGGGTACCTGTCTCCTCGGACTACCCGACGTCAGGTACCCCAGCGATTCTCAGCCTGTGCTTACTGACTGAAGTGAAAGTGAAAATACGTAACCTCTTCCTTTACCGTTGGGTGAGGTCACAAAAACGGACCTCTTAGGGTCCCTACCTCCTCGGAGTACCCAACGGCAGATACTCCAGCGTGTCTCAGCCTGTTCTGACTTCGCTGAATCGTCATCGTCGTCGTCTGATCGAAGATGGCCCGTACTTAACTTTGACGGAAATACTGACTTCCTGAATTAGAAATACATACTTTATGGGAACTACAGAACCCATGACAGACTGTTTACGAGAATATTTATCGAGTTACGGGTCTTCGCAAGCTATTATTTTACCTTTACCAAATGGGTCCTAGTACGATGAGTCCCTTAACATCAATCACATGAGTACTCGTTCCCCAGTTTGAGGACCTTTCCCTTGCATCGTACCTCCGACGGTGTGGGTCTCTTTCCTCTTTACCCCAAAACAGTAAATTACCCATACTTTTTAAAGACCTCTAGTAACGTCCTATTACACTGATAGGAATTGTGACGACTCGACATGTGAATTTTCAACAATTCCACCATGTAAAATTCAACTCTTATAAAATGGGGTCACTCTTGTCGTTTTCTAGACATCTCTGTAAAAGGGTTTCTTCTATGTAACAGCAAATCAACGATTTAGAACTTACTAAGAAAACGACGAGGTACCTGGTATCGGGCGGTCTGAGGAGACAGGCACCTTAGGAGGTCCATTCCTATGACCTCACCCAACGGTAAAGGACGAGGTCGTCTAGAAGGGTTGTGTCCCTGACTTGGGTTCAAAGGACACAACCGTCCGTCAAGAAATGGTGTCTCGGTGGTCCCTTCGGGTTTCTTCTATAGGCTCCCAGTCAATCATGTACCTTTCCACGATTGCACTGAGTAGTGACCTCCTGACATTTAGTGTCGGAGACCCACCCGACATTATCTACTACCCACCAATCATCGTTCTGACCCCTCCCAACGTCTGTGACCTTTGGAGTGTCACGACGACCCCACATTTCACTACGTCAGACAAACTTATTGTCGAATATCAAAGAACTCTTTCAATTGTATCCAAATGGTGTACCAGGTCGTTAAGGGGAACATACATGTGTGGATCCTCTTCACTTTGTATACAGGTACCTTTTCAGACACGTGTTTACAAGTATCGTCGTAATAAGCAGTTTCGGTCGGGAACCTTCGTTAGGTCTCTGGGTAGTTGACTACTAGTCTATTAATTTACACCATAACTATATACACGTGTAGTCTTATAATAAGTTGTTATTTTTCCTAACATCATGACTGGGTACTATTCTTGGAATTTTCGTACGAGTCACTTCCAGCGGTCAGTTTCTGCTATAACATACTAAAGTAAATGTCATTTTACAAGTCTTAAACTGTAGACATCTCTGTCTTTATTTCACCAAATAATTCTGTCCCTATCCCTTTCCCTTACACCCCTTTACTCTACACTAACGGTTACCTATGCTCCAAAAAGAACCCTAACTATCAAAAGATTTTTAACCCAGAAACACTTATATGATTTTAGGTACCTAGATATATGAATTTACCCACTTAGTATACCATACACATAACATAGAATTATTCCGATAATTTTTATTTTAATTTGATTTTTTATTTTCTTTAACAGTAATAAGTAGACGAAAAGCCCTCCAGACTCCCCTCTCTCTTTCGAGAGTTAACTGTCGAGTGTCGTCCCTCCAACACTAACATATTCTTATTCGTCATTCATTCGGGTTGTCAACGGGTTCCTCACTTTATTTCCTTTATCCCACACTCCCTATCACCAAAAAAATTTGTCAATAAGTCCCGCCTCAGGGACTCTTCTTCTCAAAAAACCGATTAGACTTGTCTCCCTTTAACGGTCGGACCACCGTCACAAAAGACCTGAACTTTCTCAAGGACGTTTCCGACTCACTCTGTGGGGTACACAAGACGTTTGACCTCACCTCCAGGACTGTCCCCGACCCATCAAACTCGTGTCGACAGAAGTGGACTCACGTTCTGGGGTTCCTGTCTCTAAAATAACCACAAGACCCAGTGCGGACCGAGTACAGTCTACTGAATGAACTTTGGTAAAAAAAAAAGAACATCTCAAGGAATTAACTAAAAAATTTGGTGTAAAACTTCGAATTTTTACTAATGGTTTTCTAAACGACGATTCAAGGGGAAAGTAAGAGCACTAAGTCCACTCCCTCACTCCTTCCTTCGTCTCCCCTTCGTGTTCGGGAGGGTGAGGGCCTGATCCACCGTGGGCCAGGGGGACCGGTCCCCACGAGGGCTCCGGACGGCCCGGGAGGACTCTCCCACGGTGCCCACCCCGACCCCGCGTGGACGACAGAGTCGAAAGTATGGAAGAAGCCGCCGACCGAGGAGGAAAGAGTAAAACCTCCGACGCCCGACCTCACACACCTCTTCAGGGTCCACGGGATCCTCCTAAGATAAGTTGAGTACCGAAGAGTGTACCACGTTCCCGTAGGGGGTCTTAACTCTTTGTTCGTCTCAAGACAAGAAACGCCCTGGTACCCGCTGAACCTCGCGGACCCGGCACCCTCCGTCCCACCGGAGTCGAGATAAAGACTCCGACGGATCCACGTCCGCAGACCCCAACGCCCGGAGGAGTCCTGGGGTAGGACAGTACTGGGACGGTCTCACAGAGGTACTTACCGGAGGAGGACTAGACTCGTGTACCTTTCTCAAAGTCGTTTCTTCCCAGTTGACAGGGGAGCGTGTCGCCACCCCCCCAAGGTCGAAGGGTGGACTTTAGGCAGACGTAAATCCGAACGCCGGTTCTGGAGTACCCGTCTATGACTCCATCCCCGACACACTGGGTGTAACCTAGTAGGTCTCCGTCGACTCTACGATGACCCCCCACCCGGCCTCCCGCTCTTCCACCCGACCTCGGACCCCTGGTCCTCGGACCCCGTCCTCTCTGTCTCCCTCCATCCTCTCTTCCTACCAGTGTCTCCCCCCACACTCCCTCCCGTATACCCCCTGTCTTTCTCCCTTCCTACCCCTTCGTCCCTCCCCTCCTCTCCTCCTCTGTCAACACGCCTTGGTACAACTTTATGTATCTGTCGACGTGGCCAGTGCCCCCCACGGACAGCCCCAGGATCTGTCGCCGGAGGACACGTCGTCAGTCGGGTCATGAGTCCCAGTGGCCCTAGGGGAGAGATCTTCACTCTCTGACTTGACGTACCTAAAGACTCAAGAACCGTAATCCTACTCCTTGACTGAGATTCCAAGAAAAGGAAACACGAATAAAGGGGGACAATTACCGAAAAGGAGTGTGAAGTACCGAATGACGTCGAAGTTCCAGATTCAATCTCAACTTCTCAGTCGGACTCGTGGCAGGGACATAGTCATGACACAATAAAGCCTCCTCTTTACTCTGCCAAAATGGAAACTTTCACGTCCCCTGGGTCGACGACGGACACACACTCCTCTCCCGACCAACATGTGTGTCACTGCACCCAGACTCCAGTGTGGACCACAGACCCCACTTCGACAGTAGGGGACGCACTCCTACCCCATACGTCGACTAGAACCCCCCGTGACACTCCATGTCCCCGAGGTCCGGTCTTCCCCATCTGTTTGGAGCACGAGGAAGGGTCGGGACTATCGGGTGCCCCGGTCGACCACACCCCCACAAAAACCACGGAAGGACCTGTCCCCGTGTCTACGGGGTGTTCCTGCAACCCCTTCGGAGAACCGCACTCCGGAGACTCCTTGTGTCCCGGACTCCCCTGGGCCACTGGGACTCATGTCCCGACCGACGGCGTGTCCTCCGGCGACACTCTCTGAGTCCGGTAGGGTCGTACCGGTGGTCAGGGGTACCCCGAGTCGGAAGTCGGAACAGTGTCTACTCCACCTTCCACCCTTTAGCCCTTCTGAGTCTTTTATTGATTCTTAAACCCTTGACTAACGAGACTTCCTTTCAACCCATCTTAGCAGGGGTCTTTTTAGGAGTTCTTACGTTTCCCGTCCACAAAATTGAATATTCTTCTTTACCCTAAGTAAATGTTGTTCCACTGACCCGTGTACCCCTGCTCGTTGAACTGGTTCCCTCCCCGACGACCTAGGTCCACCGGGTCCTATCGGACCGTGTCGCGAAGTCCACACGCCGAGGGGAACTCGCCCCTTGCAGACATCACGGGTGCCGGAGTGAGTCCCAGAAACATCCCCTGTACACACATAAACTTTGTACACCTATACCTACTACGGATTTTTTTCTTTTTGGAGATAACTGGATCGGACTTTACCTAAACCAACACTTTCAATAAATAATTACTATCTTTTACACCTTTTGTGTTTTCTTCTGTCTTTCTCTTATCTTCATTGGAAGTCAGACTTTTCTGACTTCCGTCCTCCGCTTCCCCTGCTGTCTCCTACTCTACCGACCTACCGTAGGGACTGAGTTACCTGTACTCAAACTCGTTCGAGACCCTCGACCACTACCGGTCCCTCCGGACCGCACGACGTCAGGTACCCCAACGTCTCAACCTGTGCTGACTCGTTGACTTGACCTTGACGTCCGCGTGGTGACCGGTCGTGCAACCACGAGAAAGAAGACCCACACGACCGAAGGACACACTTTAGACTCCGCACTGGACTCCTACAACGTCCCGACCGGACACTGCACAAGTGTGACGGGGGACCACCGGGGACGTACCCGTCGGTGGAGGTAGAGTCTCTCCGTGTATTGCCTCGGTCCTCGGTCTAGTCTCCCAGTCGAAAGATTAGACCTTAGGAACCCCCCCTTGGATTACTCAGGTCTCGAAACTCCCCTGTCGAAGTCTCTTCACTCGAAGTAGGTCTGACAGCCCTGTTACCACCCGACCCGTCTCCCGGACACATGTGTCTCGACTCGGGTCGTCTGTCCCCCACCCGTCAGGTTCAGGCTTGACTCCTTCCTTTCTCCCCCGGACCCCTGGTTCTGACCGAAAGAACGATGCATACACCTCTCCCCCCAAACCTAGTAGTTCTAAACCCGTTCATCCGTTTGCACTATGTAAACAGGGACAGTCTTCCGTTTCGACCCCCTGTTCGTGTCCACCAGAGACAGGGGAGGATAGTGGTGGGAGTGACTACGACGGAAAGGCATCGAGTCGTGAGCCCGTGGAACCCCTCAGTCGCTCAGAAGGAAGTGAAACGTAGTCGCCTACTTTACACCGACTTGCACCGAGAGAGAGGAGGAAAAGGAGGAGGGGAGGAGGAAGGGATGAAGAGGGGAGGGGAAGAGGAGAGAGGAAAGAATAATTTTAAACTTCTCTAAAATAATTTTGTAAAATTTTTGTAATAAAACTTAACTGAAACCTGAGTTGCAACGGATTACTCTCGTCTCTTAAAGGTAGACAAGGGGAGCACAATCGTAGAAACGCACTCAATACACCCCGAAGGGTCCACCGAGTCACCATTTGTCAGACGAACGGTTACGTCCTCTGTGTTCTATATACCCAAGTTAGGGACCCAGTCCTTCTAGGGGATCGCATCCTTTGCCCTTTGGGTGAGGTCATAAGAACGGACCTTTTGAGGTGCCTGTCTCCTCGATATCAGGTACCTCGACGTTCCTCAGTCTACGTTGACTCTTGTCTAATCAGGGACTGTTACCAGTTTGGTCCCTGAGACGGGAATACGTCGTGACTCTTGTTCGGGTACTTGGAGTAAGTCTATAGTGGGTCCCGAGACGCTTACGGAAAAAGACCCGGTCGTGGGTGGTGGATACACAGTGATCCATGAGACACGTGACTGAAGGTGGTAGACTGTCAAATCAAAAGGTCCGGACGGCGACGGGTAGGGAAGACCTTTTGGAAGACAGAAGTTCGCGACACTCCTCCCCTCCTACCGTTGACCTCGGCGCTCCTTCACCCCCTCCGGACCCGTCCTACACCGAAGACGAGTCAAGGACTAGTTACTCGAGGTTTCGACCCCTCCCCCCGTCAGTTTCCGTTATCTTCGTTTATAACCAAACCGGTTTACTCAAAAGTCGTGTAAATTACCTTTTTTGTACTTGAAAAACCGGTTCAGTTATCATAGTGAGTAAAAATTGAATTATCACTTACAACCACTAAAATTTACTCCATTGAGAAGGTAATCGAGTAAATAAACACTTACGGAACAAAGGTTTAACTATTTTCGTACAAAACTTACCTGAAACAACGTGTCTCGTGGATCACTGCGTATTCGAAAAGAGAGTCAACAATGAGTGAGTCAGTACAGGCTGAGAAGCACTGGGGTACCTGATGTCGTGTGGTCCGAAGGGACAGGAAGGGATAGAGGACCTCAAACGAGTTTGAGTACAGGTAACTCATCCACTACGGTAGGTAGATAGAGTAAGAGACAGTAGGGGAAGAGGAATATGGAAGTCAGAAAGGGTCGTAGTCCCAGAAAAGGTTACACAGTCGAGAAACATTGTCAACCGGTTTCATAACCACGAAGTCGGAGTCGTAATCATGGAGGTTACTTATAAGTCCTAACTAAAGAAAATCTTAACTGACCAAACAAGAGGAACGTTAGGCTCTCTGAGAGTTCTCAACCTCTTCCACGATAAAAAAAAAATTTCCTCTAAGGATTGGTACTAGTTCTACTGTTGCCAACACCAACCACAGTCGTTTACACTTGAACACCTCCTGTCACTACAAACCGTATACAGGCATACCCTCCGGAACTGCAGAAAAGGACAATGAGTTCTCGAGGGAAACTCGAGAGTGAACGACCAAGACAGTAGGAGAGTGGACCTAAGACCTTCTTGTAAACTCACCACTCTCAAAACGAGAAACACTGAGACATCGATATAGAAGGATTTTCCTTTACTTGACAAAGAAAACGCCCCCCACCCACTTCTAACTTGACGAGTAATCTCCTCGTCGAATTCGCTCCTTGACACGATAATCGAAAACGACGTGTTCTTCGTACGGTTTTAAATCTCCATATTTTGTCGTCAATAAAAGATGACAAATGTTCAGATTCTCTGACACCCCGATTGAGTCACCAGAGACGACCCGAGAGGGTGCGTAGACACCAGCCTCCCGTCCGCCCGGAGCCCCGTGACACCAAGACAAGGAACACCACCGATTAGGGGGTCGTCCGAGTGAACTCAAGTAAGGGTGCCCTTAAGCCCCCACGGTTCGCCTACGTTGAGTCAGTTCAGACAAACGTAGTGTAAATGATAGAAAGGTGACCACCGACATGGGTTTCAGTCACACCCTCCTCCGACGGACTCCCACACTTGTGCCTCTGTTTAATAGTCGGTACAAACGTTCGGCAAAGGGGATTCACTTTGTGTTTGTAGTGACGAATATCCCGTAATTCGTGGTTTAATTGTTTTATTACTCTTTCGTTAAGGGAGAAGTAAAATACCCCGAAGGGACCATCGAGTCGACCATTTCTTAGGTGGACGTTACGTCCTCTGGGGTCAAGTTAGGGGCCCAACCCTTCTAGGGGACCTCTTCCCTTTCCGATGCGTCAGGTCATAAGACCTCTTAAGCTACCTAACGTATCAGGTACCCTAGCGTTTCTCAGTCTGTGTTGACTCACTGAAAGTGAAAAGTAAGATAGTAGACATATAAGGTGTCGAGACGGGAAAGAGTTTACATACGTGCGACCTTTATCTTTCTGCTGGATTGTACCGTTGTTTCTGAAAGCGATCGTTTGATCAAGGAATTCAAAAACCTCGTCTGTATGGTGAATTTTGGATCTGTTTCTTCTTTTAAGACAGTAACAGAACCTTTTAATCAGTTAAGACACGTTAATAGGATCCATCAAAAAAAAAGGAGGACTCTCCAACATACTTGCAGGAAAACCTGGGTTCTTTTATGAATTACTAACGTACGTGGCAAAAGAGGTCATCGGTACAATAAGAGTACCGATCCTTAAAGTAAAGAACCTAAAAACAACGAACTTCAGAGGAACTTGTGTAGTGTCAGGACACATATTTACGTCGTCGTCGTCGCGTAATGTTTAAGAGGATAGTCCACAGATCCTTGTGATCCTTCTTTATAAGGGGTCGTAACTAATCTTTTCATATCTTTCAGTTCTGTAAAGTAAAACTTAGCACTGGTTCAAACTATATTTGGAAAGGTCCATAGAAATAGTCGGGGGTAGAAGAGGGAGGGTGGACCCAAAACACGGACAGACGTGTTTTCTGTCTCAAACAGAAGTGAGACCTCAGGGACGGGAGACCGGAAACATTTCCACTAAATAACAGAACTAGGGATTAACGACGGGAAGGAGAAAGACGGGAAAGTGTCTGTTTATAGTCGAACCAGTAGTAAGTCTTATAAATACATAACTTTACTCATTTATAAATAATTACATTTTGTATGAACACTAACTTTCATAATTTGTCTTGGCTATCAGAGTTCTATTTTTATTATCTGGGGAACCAGTGGAAGAGACACGGGCTCGGGGTAAGAAGTCTCCAGTCAATTAAAATTTGAAGACAAATCGACAAAGAAGACCGGGAGTGGAGGTACAAAAATTTGTTCCATGAATATGGTAATAAAGAAAATAAAAAAATTACAAATGCAAAATAAACAAACCGACGTAACCCAGAGTCGACGTCGTGTGTTCGCGGAACACCGTAGACTCTAGAAAACCACATCACGTACCCTGGATCTAGTGTCCGGGTCCAATGTCACGTTCGAACCAACGGGTCACCGGACACCCGAGAATCGAGGGGCTGGTCCCTAACTGGGTGTAGGGGACATAACCTTCCGTCTAAGAATTGGGGACCTGGTCGTCCCCAATAAAGAACTAAACTATTTAAAATCCGTAACAGTTATCCGAAAGAGATTACTTTCTAAAAAGAAGGTACAGAAGACACTGTAGCAGATCCTCTCCACCTAATTATTGGTTATAGATGCAATGCTCATATCGATACATAACAAGAAACTCCGAGGTCCACTTATAAAGGAAAGAATACTTTTAAAAACAAAGAGGACTTCAAACATTAACAAAGTAAAAAAGATGAACAAATTAAAGGATGAGTGTATAAAAATATAACAGGGGTTTCCATATTAAAAAATTGTAAAAAAGAGGAAAGGGGGCTACTCAGAATGGGAGGTTTATGAAGATATCGGATGATTTAGACTTGACAAACGACAGATCCGGGTACCGTATAAAAAGTTGAACCTCGAAGGAGATTGAGAACCCCAACCTGGGTAACAAAGAAATGAGGGGACAGAAGGATTAAAACGGTCTCTAATAGAGATCATCAAGGAATTCCTTCCACTTTCTTTTTAGTTAAAACTCTAAGTAATATACTTACTTTGACAGAAATCAGATAAAAATGAATACTGACCACAAAACGACTCAAATATTAAGGTTCACCTTTTATTAAAAAGAAGTCTTAAAAAATCTGTAATCATAGAAATGGTTGTATTCTACTGCATTCTTGGAGTGGTAAGTCACAATATACCTCCGACAAGATACACTCGGAAGTAAGATTCGAATGTCTAAGTATCTACAAGGACCAAGGTGGGAGAAATACGTTGGTCAGTGGACTGACGAAGTTATACCTCGGTCACGCACTAGAAGTCTTACCAATCAGAAGTGTCACGACTTCCCGAGACGGATCTACTAAGGACGGATAGTACTGTGGGAAAATATTTTTCGTCATAAAACAATAAAAGAGTCGTCGAAAAAAAGACGATAAAAACAATTCTCTTACAACGACGGGTGAGAAACACTAAAAGGAAAAAGTTAACCTTACTGTACAGGTAAAGGCTTGTCTGGACTTCTTAACGTCGTCGAGCACCAAAACAAGAGGCAAAACGACCGTTGGACTGGTCCCACCCCGCGTCGGGACGACCCAGTGTCGTGTGCCACTGGACCACGTACCTCCCTGGTCCCGTACACCCACGTAGACCCACTCCCCACACGTGTGGGAGACACCTAGACACCACCTCTCCCCTCGGGTCTCGGTCCGTTCCTCTAGTCTCACCGCGTCCTCCTACCCCACACTCCTCCGAGAGGGCTCGCCCAGGAAGGACGGGTCACTAACTCGGACCGACGGTCCGTCCACAGTCCAGGGTCAGGTCACAACCTTCCTCTCTGTCTCCCTCTCATTATGAACGAAACATATTACTGTAGTTTAATCAAGATTAAAACTTAAATTTTTTTAGACACGATACTGTGCACTTTGTGTTCGGTGGAAGTCTTTATACGGAGTGTTTACGTAAATTTTGGGTCCGTCTCTTGTCAGAGAAGACAGTGATTTTCTTTAACGTTCTACTGAAAGGGGTTTGTAATAAAGACACAGAGGACACACATAGGGTCTGTCTGTCTGGAGAGGGACTTCGAAGAACCCTCCTTTGTCCCTGAGGTTCGAGTGTCTACTTCCGTTGGTCGGGACCAGAGGTGCAGGACCCACTTACATCCCCGTGTCCAGAGGTCACAAGGACCCAGTACGAAACAAAACCAGGGACGATTCGTCCGTAACGTCCACTAGGTTCCTCCACCCGTGTAACTCACAGACATCGGTGTTCCTCTGATCTACAGAGTGATTCACGGAGGAACGTCTAGCGGTTGTCACCCTCGACGAGGGACTCTCCAGTCAAGAGGTACAGTTGTCCTCATCTCACAGACGCTATTAAAAGGACACACCCAGGGTCTAAAGACCCGACAAGGGATGAATTACTGTGGAGGTCCCCTATCTCCCCCCACACACCCTTACCCCCTGTCACCTCTTTCCTCTTTCCACCATTACCCCCTGTCCACCTCTGTGGCAGACGTAACACTTCTAGACGTCGGACCCGGTGCGGTCACTCCCACTGGAGACGAAAGTTTCTACTCTTTGTCAAGACCGAAATCACCTTTTACGTCCTACGAAAATAAATAAATTTTTTTAAAATTTAAATCAAAATAAACCTCCTATTAACGAAATGTTACGATACAACCAAAGACGGTACGACGACGACGATGACGACGATTCAGTGAAGTCAGCACAGGCTGAGACACGCTGGGGTACCTACCGTCGAGTGGTCCGAGGGAACAGGGACCCTAAGAGGTTCCTTCTTGTGACCTTACCCAACGGTAAAGGAAGAGGTTACGTACTTTCACTTTTCACTCTCACTTAAGTGAATCAGCACAGACTGAGAATCGCTGGGGTACCTGACGTCGGATGGTCCGAGGAGGCAGGAACCCTAAAGGGTCCGTTCTCATGACCTCACCCCACGGTAACGGAAGACGGTATGTTGTTGTGTTTTCTCGGTATTAATATGAATATAGGGAAAACTCGGAGGAAGGGGAGGGGTGGGGTCCAGTAGTCTCTCGTGATCCGAACCGAGGGACACAATATATCGTTGAAGTGTCGTCGATAGATAAACATCCTACGAGAATTTCATCTTTAAGAGTCCACAGAAATGTGTGAGTGGACTCCCACTTTATTTTCACATACTGGACCAACCTGTTCTGGAGTACAGAATAGGTCGGTACGACTGAAGAAATCTCCTCGAACCTATCGAAACCCCGTGAACTCAATGTACGAGGAGGTTTTCCCCTGGAACGGTAAGACTCCTCCCTGTCTAAGACCCTCACTTCTCCTCGGAGGACCCGGGTCACACCAGGACTTCGGTCATCACCCCCTCTATGGTCACCGAAGTGTGTTTGTCTACGTCCGTCTTTCTGGACAAAGCATGGAGTGAACGGTGAATCCAATGTCCCTTCCTCCTAATCTCGCTGTCCGAAGAACACAAATGATTATGTTTAGATGAAGGTAGCGTTGATTGGTTGGTTGTGTGGTGGGTTGTAATAATTCGTGGTGACATATGGTCCATGAATTAATCGTAAAGGTTCGTAGTGAGTACGTTGTAAGTATCGTCGGTACCCTGTGTAAAGTATCTGTCCTGTGACTTCGAGTCTCTCCAATTCACTGAAGACGCCCAGTGTGTCGTCTCCGTAGACTGAAGTCTCGGAAGACGACGTCGGAGACAACGAACCTATCGAAAGTCCGTGGTTTGATAAAGTCATACCATCGACTGGACTAAGTACAAACAACCCCAAGGGACTCGAGTACTGGTTTATACTACTCAATGCCTCTCACTCTCGGGAAGTGACAAATCCAGTGCAGACGAGAAAGGGTGTATACAAAAGAAATCCTGGAGTAAGGAAATGAAGACGTTGTCGAATCCCTACTTCCGCTCAAGAAACGACTTTTCGACGGTTAGTCTACACCAACGAGGGGTTTTACAATCCATGTGGACTTTTCATTTGTAAGTAAAAGAGGAAGGAAACGAGGTTTTAGATGGAAGACACGTAGATTGAGGTGACGGGTCCCGTCACCACCGGGGAACGAAGTCGTGACCACGTTTGAACGAACCGGGGAAAGGGTGAATCTCGTACAAAATGACCGAAAGACAGAGAAGACCTTGGCTCATAGACCTAGAATCCTGTCGTTATCAAAGATAAAAACCTCCGATCGGGCCTAACTAGTGATCACTAACGAATGTCGAGACACGATTTTACTGGGACTCTGTACCAACCTACGTCAAGAGCCAAGGTAATAATCACAAGCAATACCAGTTTCCTACCCTTCACCACGATTCACACGACTATCAGATACCGGGAAAGATATTTCACTATCCAGAGCCACTTCATATCCTTTCTTCCGGGAAGTAGTTCAATGACGATATCACAGGAACCCTTACTACCAGTTTACTCGGGGGAGACAGGGGAAACCCTGAAGGAACCACCAGGTCACCGATTCTGAGACACGAGGGTTGCGTCCACCGGACCCAAGCTAGGGACCAACCCCTTAATCTAGGGTGTATGTTGGTCTCTATGAAGTACGGTGTTTATTCTGGACCACGTCCTGAACACTCTCAACCTGGTATTTCTTCCAACTCGCGACTTCTTAACTACGAAAACTGACACCACAACCTCTTCTGAGAACTCTCAGGGAACCTGACGTTCCTCTAGTTTAGTCAGTTAGGATTTCCCTTAGTCAGGCCTTATAAGTAACCTTCCTGACTACGACTTCGACTTCGAGGTTATGCAGCCGGTTGACTACACTTCTGGGTTGAGTGATCTTTCTGGGACTACCCTTTCTCCTCAACTGTCTCCTGCTCTACCAACCCACCGTAGTCACTGAGTTGCCCGTTCACAAACTCGTTCGAGATCCTCTATCACTTCCTGTCTGTGGATGGTGACCTAAGATGTTTTTGTGACTTGAAGAAAACAAAAACAAAAGTATAGATCGGTAGGTAGAGATATAACTAGATGGAGTATGAAAATTAATTTATCCGAGATAAGAAAACACCTACAAACTTAAAAATCTAACACTGTTTTATGTGTATTATTATTCCCGAAGGGACCACTGAGTCACCATTTCTTAGGCGGACGGTTACGTTCTCTATGTCCAAACTAGGGACCCAGTCCTTCTGGGGAACCTCTTCCTTTACTGTTGGATGAGGTCATAAGAACGGACCCTTTAGGGTACCTGTCTCCTCGGATCGTCCGATATCAGGTACCCCAGCGTTTTCTCAGTCTATGTTGAATTGTTGATCTATTGTTGTCGTTGTTGTCGTGTATTATATTTTGAATGGTGTAATTGGTAAAAGTTCACATGTCAAATGACCGTAATTCATGTAAGTATAACGGCACGTTGGTAATGGTGATAGGTAGAGGTCTTGAAAGAGTAAAAGGGTCAGTCTTTGAGACAAGGGTAATTTGTGGTTGAGGGGTAGGGGAGAGAGAGGGGAATGATTCGTGACACAATGAAAGACACAGATACTAAACTGATAAGTTCCAGGAAATAGACTCAGGGATCATTAGAAAAACACTGACCGACTCAAGTGAGTCTTACTACAGGAGTCTCAAGTAGGTACAATGACCGCACATTATACCAAGGAAAAATTCCACTACATTATAAAGTAACGTTCATATACGGCGTCAAACAATAGGTAAGGAGACGATTACTAGTAAACCCAACGAAGGTGGAAGACTGATAATATTTATTACGACTATACTTGTACCGACCCGTTTACAGACAAGCTCAGGGACGAAAGGAAACAAAATGCATATATGGATCCTCACCCTAACACCACTAGAAGGTGTATAAAACTTCGTAAAGTTTCTTTCAACGTCTGTAGGTCAGTAAGATGGGGTCGTGAAGTAGTTTGTATGTAGGTGAAATGTCTACAGAGAAAAAGAGGAAATGTTCAGAATAGATATGGTAGGATACTCAAAACTATTTCCGGACATAGACATATTGAGTTTGTGGTAACTCAATACCTTGTAGAGGTAGTGAGGTCTTTAAAGGGAGTACAATCTTCCATAAACACTTCCCTGTGACTTCCCTGAAAAGATAACGAGACCCCAGACGACCCTTCCACCGGTCGGATATCCGTTCCCCTACAGTGGGACTTTGGTTCTTCTGAATCCTTTTCAGAATAGATTTGGTAGGTCACTCCAAGGGCCACTGTCTTAGGAGGGTCTCGGGAAACGAATGACTACCAACCCTTTTTCTGGTACCCCTATATGACACCGGAGAATCCGGTAGATACTCACCTCTTTCGTTCGTTCGGGATCGTCGACTACTAATCTCTTCGTTTCCTTATGTCTTTGTTTCTGTCTCGTCACTATTCAGACGAATACAGTGTTGGTTTTGAATTCGTCATGCAACCGAGGTCCCCGAGGGTCAAGACAGAGACAACCCATGAAACCCGTAAACGATGGACAAGAGGAACGAACCACGGAACTTTGTTTGTGACATGAAAGGAATTGGTGTTGGAAACACAGTCACCGTCTACGTTCAAACCAAACCATTGTTGGGATCCTTGTACCCAGAGAACGACACCTGAATCCAACACAACGGGGTCTTGTGTGTGTGTGTGTGTGTGTGGGGTACCTAAGTCACGTAGAGGTGAAGTGAAGACTGTCCAAACACGGGGGTTGACAGAGTGGGTCCGACAGGATCAGTCCTGTGTGTATCTTGTTTAGGTGGTACTTGTTATCTAGACCCATACGACTGTTGGTCGATACACTTTTCAAAGTTATTTCTTTCATTAAGAGATGATTTAGAAACCCGGGGTACCCGTCAAGACTGACGGTTGAGAGTCTCTAGAGGTTCCCGATCATGTGTGTCACCCGGTTTCCTCCCGAGGTATAGTTGAAGTACCCAAGGACGTTCTCCTAAAACAACTAAGAAAGTACTAAGACTTGAATCGTATACAGAATCGCAATTGTCGTTTTATCGAAGGAACCAACATCCGTCTCCTACTCCGGTACTACAAGGACAACACACACTTGGTCGTAGACACCTGGTTCAGAGAAGACACGGGTACCGTAAAATCGAAGACCTAAAAAGTAAAAATTAATTATACAGAAGTATTCTTAGTGGATATTTTACTACGTCGATATGAGAATCACTAAAGTTTTAATATATAACGTATATTTTAAATATATGAAAATACATTTTATTTCAAATCTGAAAACCCTCCTTTGACGAAAGAGTGTGACCGACGGGAGACACGGAGCAAGTACGTGGAACCCCGGTCGTAGGGGACGGTCGTCCTAGTTGAGAGATGACATTACACCGACTACGAACTTCTCTTCCAATGACGGGTCTTAGAGCATTATGTTAAATTTTCAACTGACACTGATTCGCCCTTTACCGCTACTACCATGACCGTAAACCCCCATACAAAGTTTCACTAAAACAACTAGATCCTTCCGTAAGATTGGGGTTCCCCCAGTCCTGGTACTAGACCTCAACCATTTTTATGTTCACTCCGGGACTTAGGCACCCTTTCCAGTCGTCGAGTCACAAAGGGTTCTATAAGGGAGGGTCCTGAGTCGACGATCGGACTTCCCCCTCACACTCGTCAAGACATCTCGTCCCTTACGGTCACAGTCAATCATTTCTCCAGTTTGTTTATCTCCACACACGAGAATGTTACATTTTCAGGGTAGTTCGGAGGTTTTTGGACCGAAGACCTCTCGTTCCTCGACCCGGCAGTCTCCGGACCTCAGGGGGGGTGCGGGTCGACTGTACAAATTGCCACCCGCATTGAGTCGTCAACCCACAAACCTCTCCTCGACTCTACGACGCAAACCTCGGACACTGGGGAGACCCGTCGTCACACGTCTGACTGTCACCGGGGCCCGTTATGTCACGTGCACCCCGGAGAGAGGTGTACGGACGCATTAAGAAGAGGTCCTTCCCCCACACGTGGGTCCCCTTGAGCCCACACATCCGTAAGACCCCAGTTTTTCAACTTTCGGTACTATCATTGCTACGTGACTCCTGAAGGGACCACCGTGTCACCGACTCTTAGATGGACGGTTGCATCCCCTGCACCCAAGCTAGGGACCAGCCCCGTCTAGGGTGTACGGCGCCTGTCGACGGACGCACGGTGTTGATGACTGGGATACGAGATCCCAGACGACGACGATTCAGCGGAGTCAGACGTTCGGTGTCGATGACTTTGGACGCGCGGATCTCGACACGGGGCGTTGTTTCTCATCGGGGGGAGAGGAGTTCGTCTCTTCAGTTGTTTCTGGATCCTGTCTTTTTTTTTTTTTTTTTCTTTCTGGGTAGTCCGTGGGACGACTCAGACACCTGACTACGACCCCGACACACAGGAGACCCGTTGAGGGTACCGCAACTAGACCGACCGGTAAGTCGAGGGGTCCGGTTCGTGGACGTGTCGACACGTCTTCACCACCCCCCGGGTGACACTAATAAAGATCTTGTACTCACTCTGTGTTTTACGGGAGACAGACCCCGTAAGACTCTCATCCACTACTTTTCAGATTCTTCTACTCTAACCACTGTTGAAAATAAGACACTAAGACGTTTCGTCCTTCTTCACGTCTCTTAAGACGTCCGGGTCCGGACCTTCTTAGACGTAGTCCCCACTTACATGCGCAAAGACGTAGAAAACTGTGCAGACAGGTCCGTCTACCCCGTCACTCGGTCTTTTACAGGACGGAAAACTTTTTTTATGGTTCTTTTCCTGTCGTTTGTTTGTTTTTGTGGGTTGACTGGCCTTTTCTATTCCGGAAACTCACTTCTCACATTTATGTTCTCTTTCACCCAGAAGGAAGGGTGGGAGATCGGTGTGGTGGTCGAAGAAGTCGGTGACGACAGTCTCGGGAGCCCGTGACCCCAGGGGTATCCGAGACCCTCCACCCTAACCGTCCGTCGTGTACCGAAAGGAAACGGGTCCTTCACCTGAGACAAGTCCCCTCCTCTTATCAATCTCGGAGTACGAGAAACAAAAGAATAGTTTTTTACTGAGTTGAAAGGGTCACCAGTCTTGGTTTATCAATTAGTAAAGTCCTCAAACGAAACATTCACCTTTTTATCGTACATGTGTGTTATGACCCTATGTCCAAACCCCTAAGAACCACCCGACGGCAGATACTCCAACGTGTCTCAGCCTGTACTGACTTCGCTGAATCGTCGTCGTCGTCGTCGTCGTCGTCGTCGACTCTAGATGGTCGTCCCCCGGGTATTGAGGTCCAATTCTTGTGGGGTCCTCTTTTTAAAACGTTTCACGTCCTTTATTTTGGTTTGGCGAAAAAGGGTCCAGGTGATGGTATTTGTCAGACGAAAAGGAAGTCAAAGGAGATCGCAAACACGACAGTTTCGGGAAGGGGTAGCTAAACGTGACAGTTTTGGGACGAAGAAGTAATGTTGACGAAAATTGTCGACACATTATGAGATGACGACTCCGTATCAAACTTCACTTTCGGCGAGTCAGTACAGGCTGAGAAGCGATGGGGTATCTGATGTGTCAGGTACCTTAAGAGGTCCGATCTTATGACATCACCCATCGGAAAGGGCAGAGGTCCCCTAGAAGGGTTGGGTCCCTAGCTTGGGTCCAGGGGTCTTAACGTCCGTCTAAGAAATGGTCGACTCGGTGTTCCCTTCGGGCTCTGTCAAACGACGACCTACAAATCTGACAAGGGCGAAGAACTAGTAATCTTTATTGTGATAACATTGTAGACATCTGTATGTGAAAACAGAGAAAAAGTGAATTAAAGGAAACTCATATAAGGATCTCAACCCTACTAATCCAGTCTTCTAATTTTCTTAAAAAGTACGGGAACCACACGCACAACACACAAGTCGACGATTCAACACAGGTTGAGAAACGTTGAGGTTCCTGACGTCGAGCGGTCCGAAGGGACAGGAAGTGACAGAGAGCCTCAAACGAGCTTGAGTACAGGTAACTCAGTCACTACGGTAGATTGGTAGAATAGGAGACGACGAGGGTAGAGGAAACCGGAAGTCAGAAAAGATCGTAGACCCAGAAAAGGTCACTCAACCGAGAAGTTTAGTCCACCGGTTTCATAACCTCGAAGTCGAAGTCATAGTGAGGAAGATTACTTATAAGTCCCAACTAAAGGAAATCCCAACTGACCAAACTAGAACGTCAGGATCACTGAGAGTTCCCAGAAGAGGTCATGGTGGAACTATGTGGAACAATTTAAGACTACGAGTCTGTAATAAAATAAATAAAAATTTAAATCTACAAAAGCAGTAAATAAAATAAAGCCGACACGACCCAGAACCAACGACGATCCTGAAAGAGATCAACGTCACTCGCCCTCGATGAGAGATCAACACTACGTGTCCGATGAGAAACACTACTGAAGAGAGCAACACCTCGTGTCGAGGTCCGTGAACTCGAGTCATCGACACCGTGCGTTCGAAGTCAACCGTTGTCGAAATCAACGGGTACTGTACACCTTAGAAGTTTCTAGTCCCTACTTTGGTATCAGGGGACGTAACCGTCCACCTAAACTTTGTTGACGTGGTGACCCTTTCAGGGATTTGTACAAAATTAATGTCAAATTAGTAGTTGTCTCGTTCCTCCATCCGAGTCTATCGGACATCCTTCCGTTCCACGAACACCCCGACCCCCCAAGTCGGAAATCGACGATTCTCACTGACGACCCTCCACGTCTCGACACAGGACACGAGTACGCGGACCACCCTTGACCTTTGACAGGGAGGAACGGGACGACGAGGAACTCCTCCGATTGTCAACGAGTCATTATCGAGTCGACCATCTTTTAGAGGGACTTTACGTCCTCCGGGGTCAAGGTAAGGACCCAGTCCTTCTAGGGGACCTCCTCCCGTACCGTTGGGTGAGGTCATAAGAACGGACCTCTTAGGACACCTGTCTCCTCGGACCACCCGATGTCAGGTACCCCAGCGAGTCTGTTGTGTGTGTGTGTGTGTGTGTGTGTGTGTGTGTGTGTGTGTGTGTGTGTGTGTGTGTGTTGGACACATACGAGACCGACTGGAGGTAGACTGACCCGAATGAAAATTCTAAACTTATCTTACCTTTCAATTACGTCTTAGGTCAGAAACACAAGACTGAAGGGTCCGTTTGAGGTCTCGAAGCTTCTCAGTCTGTTTAACTTATTACTCAAACGAGACGAAACTGACATGCCGAACTTAAAGAACTTAGATGTTGGACCTTTTGAAGACAAATTTGAAGACTTCTATGTAGTCTTACAGGATACAAAATATACTTCTTTACATCACATCATTTTACAGTCAGTTAAATAATAACAAACACCAAAGAAAATTATCACCTGATCAAAGGACAAAAAACGAAAAGAAAGAAATCCCTAAACCCCTTGTCTTTAGGATATTTAGAAGAAATGACCTAGGTGTTAGATGGCGGGGAACCGTTGATATTTTTACCGGACTACGGAAAGTCAGGTATTACTACTGGAAAACTTTCCGGAACCTTTTAGACAAACACTTAAAGGTGGTCCGACATGTTAGTAAGGAGAGAGTTTAAGGACGTAGGGTCTGCCACGAGATCTTTTGAGTAAAATATAAATACAGATACTCGGTAACTCAATTAAAAACATATACCATACCTCATACCTACTTTCAAATTTAAAAAAATGTATTCTACAGATTAATAAAGTCGTGAAAAAAACTTTTTTCGGTAATAAAGGGTGGCTTAACGTAAATGTAGAAACGTTTGTTCAGTCAACAGGTATTTACACACCCAGACAAAACCCCAAGAAATGAGACAAGTAACCAGATAAAAAGATAGAACTATAGTCAAGGTATGTCAGAACTAATGATGTCGTATTATTTTTTCTTTGGAACTCTAGTCTATCACAACCTGGAGGTCGAAAACAGGAAAAAAGTATCAAACAAAACTGGTAAGGTCCATGAAACGTAAAGGTATATTTAAAATCTTAATCAGACAGTTAAAGAGGGGTTGGTTTCGACAACCCTTAAAACAACCCTAAAGGCTGTAGAATCGTTATAACTCGGAAGACTAGGTACTTATTCCATATACAGAGTTGAATAAATCCATAAGAAATTAAAGAAATTAGTCATATAGTATCACCATTCACACTCAATTCAAAGTATCGACATTCAACATTCAGAATGTGTAAAAACAGTTTAAATAGGGATTCATAAAATATAAAAAACTACGACAATATTTACCATAATAGAATTACCCGAAGGGTCCACCATAGCATCATTTCTTAGGTGGACGGTTACGTCCTCAACTTTCTCTGAATCCAATCTAGGGACCCAGTCCTTCTGAAGGACCTCACCCCTTACTGTTGGACGAGGTCACAAGAACGGACCTTCTAAGGTACCTATCCTAGGTCGAACCGGTATCAGTACCCCAGTGTCTTTCAGCCTGCACAGACTTACTGTCTCGCACACGTGTGGGTGTGTGTAACATTCCATATCAAGTCCGGCTCCGTCTTTTTCCTTTCTGCTGGAGTTGTCTTCATCCAATGGAAGTAGGTCCGTTCCTCCCCGCTGTCAGTCGGATGGCTGGTCCGACTCGCGCCTGTCCCTAGTCCCTCCGAGGTATAAATATCCCTCCAAACACATTCGCTATTCCCTTTGCAATTAGTCCACCCTACAAAACCCATATGAAATCAACTCTACCGTAAACATCAACCCGTCTCCCACTATTCAGAAGACCCGTCCACATCCCCCACCTTCCAAAGTCCCGTCCCCTACTATTCAGGGTCTATCTACGTTGACCGGACCTCGTAGTCCCTCCCTGGATTTCAAGACAAAACAAAAGAGACTTCAATCTACTAAGTCGTTCCCGGAAACTTTGACAATAAAAGAAAAGATCCGGGTTTTCTGAGGAAGTGTATAATAGAATTATTAAGGTTGAAGAATAACAAGTAACGATCATATAACCTTATCTTAATTGTCGACATGCAACTGAATTTAGGACTTCGAATGATTTGAGTGAATAATCAAGATCGTTAATTTTTTTTTATCTAAGATAGTTCTAAAAAATAAGTAATTAAATAGAATTAACCTCCTATTAATTGAGTGTTATGACACTTAAAAAAAACGGTATATAGCTGTACTTAGTCGGTGTCCATATGTACATAGGAGGGTAGACCTTGGAGAAGGGAAGGTAAGATAGGGAGACCCAACAGGTCTCGTGGTCGAAACCCACGGACGAAGTACGTAGATATAATACCGTTACATGTACAAAGTTACGGTTTAGTAGGGTGGGAACGAAAGAGGGTGACTCAGGTTTTCAGACAATAAATGTAGACACAGAGGATACGACAGGACGTTCATCTTAGCAACCGTGGTAGAAAGATTTAAGGTATATATACACAATTATATATCATAAACAGAAAGAGAAAGACTGAATGAAGTGAGACATATTATATGTCCCTACTAGTATTTAGTTATTTCGTTAAAATAAAGAAGGAAAAGTTAGATTTACAGAAAATAGAGAAAACGAACGGACGAATGTGACGGTCTTGGAGGTCATACCACGACTGATCTGTAGTACTCTCGTCTGTAGGAACAGAACAAGAACTTAGTATCCCCTTTGCGTAAGTCAGTAATGGTGGTTCATAATGTAATCGATATCCAAAAGACATCCACAAGAAATAGTCTAACTTATTCATGAAAATACCGACATTAAAAGACTGATAAAAATTAATCTTTATCTCCACTCGAATTTTTTATCACTCTTCACAAAGTAGAATAAGGTAAGACCGACAGTGGAACGAACGAGTTATCTTTAACTTAATATGGTATTTATTTATTCCGTTTATGTAGACTCTACGTATCTCAGTATACGTTGTAAGTAGACATCGATCGGTACAGACAACTAGGTTAATTAGTAAACTCAACGTATAAGATTTTAATCGGTAATTTTTAGTATAGTACAACACGTATAATAAATTTTGGTTCTTCTTTTTTTACTCTTCTTAAATCGAAGACTTTTGATACCGACTTAACAGAAAACCAGATTAATAGGTATTCAGTACATTATAAACCGTAAGGTCCTGGGACACTTATATTTTACACTAGTAGAATACTGTTTTTCACTATTCAGTAACTCAGTTTTTATTTTAATGAAATTATTCCCGTCCATGAGAATTACCTGTTCATTTACAGTTTGACTAATATCTCTTAAAATCACCTTTTGCCACCGTATTTATTTTTGCTCTCCTTCGGAAAACCACCTGGTTGTGGACTACTTCGCCTATATATTTCTCGGGGTCTCACTCTCCTCTGTAAAGTAGGATCTATCAAACAGAAAGTGAGGTTCTATCGTTTTCTTTGGTCCAAGGGCCACGGTACCGAACGACTCGAGGGGAGACGACGTCACAAGGGTGGTCGGGGCGGTGATGATAGACGAGGAGACTGTTTAAGACCCGTACTCAGACGGACGGGTCGGGGACGAGTGTATACCAAAATAATGACCTCTGTTGGACGACACTGTCGACGGGTTTCGGACGTGTAAGGAGTCGGGATACACGGGTGGACGAAGGACGAGTTGAGATGGGTCGGGTGGGGCCTGGACCTTTGGTAGTCGGAGTGTCGGAAGTGAGTCGGGTGGACGCTCGGGACATATGGTTCGACGACGATTGACTACAAACTGAGTGATCACAGACCGTTATTGTGTCTTAGACAAACCGTAAGTGAACGAGTCATAAAATAGTGTATAACTCCATCTGGGCTACCGTATCTATACCTTCCGGATGAAAAATAGAATTACCTTTCTTTGATTTATTTGAAAATACCAATAAACCGATTGTTAAACCAAGTAAACCCGTCCACTTACAGTAGATAACAGTTTTATCATAATTTCAGATATTCTGAAGTCTGGGATAAAATAACCAGTATAACGAAGGACCTGGGGTAAATAACATAAACCGTAAAAGTATCTCCTATTTATTAAAGAACTACCTAAAAGGATTATTCGATAAAGACACCGTTTTTTCTCTTTATCTACACTTTAAAACAACTCACGAAAAAGACATAGATACCTTCATTAATAAATCAAAAAATATAAAATGTAAAATTTAGAAAATACAAAATTTCAAATATTGATACAAGTAAACGTAACTAAAAATTTTACAATTTGGTTGGAACGTAAGGAACGTTTGGGTCTAACTATATTACATAAAAGGGAAAGTATGTACTAACTGAAACTAAACAATGTAATTTTTTAAATAAATAAACCGATGTGACCTAGAATCAACGTCGTGTACTCTAGAAACAAAATAGTACGCCCTAGAAAACAACTCTGTGTACCCAAGAGGTCAACACCACGTGTTCAAGACCTCGTAGGACCTGAGTCATCAACGTCAAGTACTCGAATCAACGAGACACTGTACACCAGAGTATCAAACAGTTGGTCCTTAGTCTAGGAGTAGGGGACGAAACGTTCCGTCTAAGAATCGGTAACCTGGTGGTCCCTTCAGGGACTACACGATTTTAAAATAAATCTTAAAAACGTAAATATAATTACGTCTTATAACAAAAAATCAAAATAAAAGAACATTATAAGAATAGACCAAAACCTTAATCCCATCCGGACTATTTTATCCAATCCTATATGAGGAGACACAAATTAAAAGACCTCAAAGGAAACACCCTTACCAAAATTGGTGGTTAACTTAAAGAAGCGCACCCTCACGGAACTGGTTGAAAGTACTATCACCCTAACGCAAGTTCTAAATTTAATTTGTCATTCGATTACGTCTTCGGTCAGTAGTGTAACACATTAAGACTCGTTTGAAGTCTCTTAGATTCAGAGACTTTGATGAGTCTTACGACTCAAAATATGACTGATGTAACGAAAATAAATAAAATAAAGATAGTCCAATAGAGAAAGAAAAATTTACTTGAAACCGTCGAACACTTAAAATTCCTTAAATAGGTAAAGTCAATAGTTTAAATGATTACCTTTCAACAAGTGTCAAAAGGGAATAGTAAGAAAAATTATATACACCCTAGACACTACTACAGTGAAGAGAATAGAAACTTATGACCGTTACATACAGAAAAGAAAATCAACTTATTAACTTCTTTTACGGCACAAAACAATAAAATCACCAATGACACCCAAAGACCATATGAACAGTGCCAGAGGAAAGTTCACTACTATCCGGTGACGTATGAATTACATTCTTCCGGTGTCCTCAAACGATAATGAGGAGGGGAGGACACGAAATAGTTACACAATGGTATGCTAAAGATTACGAATGATGTTTAGAGTTTTAGATATCAAACATAAAAATATCTTCGTTGATAGAAAATTTTCCGAAATTTGTTATTCTTCTTTGGTATATAAAAGTAAGTACATCTGTGTTAAAGAGCAAATAGGGAAATAGGATAAAAGTAGACTAAATTAGTGGATGGACGAACGTCTCTGTGGGGCATTGTAAAGGTTACATACTCAGATGAACACTCGAAGGGACCACCGAGTATACCATTTCTTAGGTGGACGTTACACCCTCTAGACCCAAGTTCCAGATGAATATTCTTTAAGAAACTCGGAAACATTCAAACTTTATGTAACCTAAGACGAAAAGTTTTAATTTTTTTTAATTTCCAGGGGGGGTTTGACTACGTTTGATAAATAAAGTTCAATCAATAAAATACGTCATCGAAAGGGGGGTTGTCTGGACACTATTGGTGTAGAAAATTTAGACATTTATTACAATAGTTTCATTAGAATTAGAAACTTTAGCGTGTTTTTAAATACAAAATGTTAGGTGGGACTTATAGTTCCGACGTTCTTATCGTGTTGTGAAGGATATAGGTTTATAAAACGTCGACATGGGTCTTTTTTTTCCCCCCCCTTGGTGTATACGAAACAATTCCCGATTGGAATGGACTCGTCGGTCTTTATTTTATTTTATAGGTTTAATAATCGTAATTAAAGTACGTTAATATTGAAGTTATCAGTGAAACAGTAACTGTCACTACCGAACTCGTGTCCGCACTCACGGGGTTCCCGACCATCATCTTCGACAACGACGTCTGGTCACAGAGGAGGAGACACGTGACGGTCGAGGGTGGACTCGAAACGGGGCATATATGACGCACATACACGCACACAAAATTTTTAGAAAGAGTGGTGTGTTTCAAGAAAGATAATTCGTCTATTGTCCCTTCTTGTTGTTGTTTTCGATTTGTTCGGTTAACGAGCGAGGGAGAAACCCTATACTAGTAAAGAGCCCACGTATTTTATAAGTTGTTATTGTATTCTTTTCCTTTTCTTACTAAAGAAGACATATTAGGGATTTGTGTGTTCGACTCAAATAACCCAGTCTAAAGTGACACCCGTAAATATACGGATGAACGTCCGTAACAGTAGTCTACAGAGTGACGATGAACAGAGGCACAGACTCAGGAGTTTGAGACGAGACGTTCGCGAGAAGGTTCCCCTCTTATCCGACCTTGAAGCTGAGACGTTCTTCGGCAAGAAGGGTTTCGGCAAAGAATAGTCGACGAGACAGAAGTACACCTTGAGAGACTCGAGTAGGAAACACTCCCCGTCCTTTAAGAGTAGTAAAAGTCCTACGAGGACGGTAGAGTAACGAAAGTCATTGGACACGAGACAAAGGTTTCTCACTCTCTCCTGGAGGGGAAGGAGAAGATGTCCCTCTCGCTCTGGTAAGACTACTGTCGGAAGGAGACCAAAAGGAAACTAAGTCCACACGACAACAGGAGGTTTAGAAAGTCGAAGAGTGTGAGAGACGAGAGACTCTTCAGGGGAAAGGCCAGTAGGAAGTCTCAGAAGTCCTCGAACGGGAAGGACAGTTATCAAGGCGCCCAGTTGAACCAGTCTACTCTCCTCGACTAGTGTTAACCTCCTCACCACGACCACCCCGAGAGAAACTCTCTCGAATTTTGATGTGGTGGTCGGTCATGATGACCAAACTATTGTCTAACCAGACATTTTCATCTGAGAACCGATTTCCTTTCAGAAACTGACACACCTAGTGTTATTTGACCTTTTAAGACTTTCCGTACCCTTATGGTCTGGTGGACTGGACGGAGAACTCTTTGGACATACGTCCAGTCTTTCGTTGTCAATCTTGACCCGTACTTTGTTGTCTGACCAAGGTTTATCTTTTCCTCACGCAGTTCCGACATATAACAGTGGGACGAATAAATTGAAAATACGTCTCATGTAGTACTCTTTGTGACCCTACCTTCTTCGTGTTCGATCTTAGTTCTATAGGACCTCTTTATAGTTATTGGAGTCTATACGTCTACTGTGGTGGGAATACCGTCTTTCGCTTCTTCTTGATTTCTTGTAGAACTACTTTCACTTTCTCCTCTCACTTTTTCAACCGAATTTCGAGTTGTAAGTCTCTTGATTCTATTACGTAGACCAGGGTAACGAAGTACCCTTTATCTACCCCTTTGTCACCTTTGTCACAGTACGAAATAAAAAACCCGAGGTTTTAGTGACGTCTACCACTAACGTCGGTACTTTAATTTTCTACGAATGAGGAACCTTCCTTTCAATACTGGTTTGATATGTGTATAATTTTTCGTCTCTGTAATGAAACGGTTGTTCCCAGGGAGATCAGTTTCGGTATCCAAAAGGTTATCAGTATATATCTACACTCTCAACCTGATATTTCTTTCGACTCGCGGTTTCTTAACTACGAAAACTTGACACCACAACCTCTTCTGAGAATTCTCAGGGAACCTGACGTTCCTCTAGGTTGGTCAGGTAAGATTTCCTCTAGTCAGGACCCACAAGTAACCTTCCTGACTACAACTTCGACTTTGAGGTCATGAAACCGGTGGACTACGTTTCTCGACTGAATAAACTTTTCTTCGACTACGACCCTTTCTAACTCCCGTCTTCCTCTTCCCCTGTTGTCGACTACTCTACCAACCTACCGTAGTGGCTGAGTTACCCGTACTCAAACTCACTTGAGGCCCTCAACCACTACCTGTCTCTCCGGACCACACGACACCAAGGACCCCAGAGTTTCTCAGCCTGTGCTGACTCGCTGACTTGAATTGACTTGACCGATCTCCTTTCCCGAGGACTAAACACAAGGTAAGACAATCGAAAGGTACGTGACCGGAACCTATCTCCACCATGTCCGAATCCTTGGTCCAAGAATATCTGTGAACCTTGGTGCCAATTGTTAAACAAAGGTAAACGTACTACTCTAGGACCACTTACGTCGTCTCTTCCGTCGTCGTCCTAGAAACTTTTGAAAAAACTACTGATCGTAAAACCTCCCGACGAACCGTGATCCACCCAAAAGGGTGTGAAATCTTCCCCAGGGTCATCCAGACGTACCGACTAAGACAAACGGTCAAAGACCTAAGTTTCTTCCTTTCAGAAGGAGAAGTTTATCGTCGAGAAGGTGGAATAGAAGAAAGAAGAGAGGGGATTATAGACATCCACCGAAAAGGATTTTCCGTGTAAGAAAGAACTTCACCTTCGACGGTAAGGTCCCCGCTACCAAAGGTCACGGTTGGGGTGATACGACCGAATATGTTAGTACTGGATCACGTCTCGGTACGGTTGATCTATCCAGGGGACACTAAGGTCGTATGCGAGGGAATCTCTGTGGTCTCAGGTGTCTTAGTACCTCCTTGTCCCTCCCTACCACGGTCCTTAGAGGATAATAGACTTCTCCAGGTAACAACTTTTTCGGTAGTCTCCTTAATGCAGATGTTGTCGAATGAGGTTTAGATGGTAGAGGAACCCTATCCACGGGAGGTACAAAAAACTTTCAAGGACATCCACTGAATCGACTGACACTACAACTCTTTAAATCGGTTCGTCCTTGTTTCAATACGCCGTGGCAAATTTAGGTCACAGAGAAAAGTTGTCCCACTCCGGAGGTTGGAGTACCGGTCCTAGGGTCTCATATTAGGGACACCAGGACGAAGGACTTGAAGAAACTCAACGGTCGACCTAAAGGTGCTCCAAGAGAACAATTCTCCCATGAATTAATCCGACCGGTCGTCTTGCGGAATGCTACTTCGTGTTTCTTCGGTCCGAGACACACCTAGTTAGAGAGTCAGGTGAGTTGACGAATAGAATTTGATAGATCAAGGACTGTACAAAGGGTTTCCCCTTCCTTTTTCCCCTCTCTCTCCCCTTGTATTTTGCATAAACAAGGTAAATTTTTTACCCTTTCCCCTTTCTCGATATAGTTACAAGTCGAGTAAGTCGAAGGAACTCACTACCGAGTTGATACTACAACGAATTTATCTATTATGTACCTGTACACGTGTCACTTACGTTTATGACAAGTATTGTTCCAGTATCGAATCTTTCTGTCTTACTGAGACAAACCAGTTTATTACAGTAACTTCACTATCTAGTTTTTATTTTGTAACTTCTCGATATTTTCTATAAGACTGATCAGTTGAGATCATCGTTTTGTAGGCAGGTTGTAATGTTTCGGGAATTAAATGTTTAGAGTAATAAGAATGTACCGACGATTTTTATCAGACGTCCATACTCAAATATAAACAGAATAGGAAGTTTTAGATTCCTGTATTCTTTAGAACAACAAAAAAAAAAAAATTTTTTTTGTCTGTCCTTGAACTATACTAAAGGGAGGTTCTTATCGTCGAAAGTTCCGTTTAAAGAACCATATTTCGAGGGTTTACAAAGAAGATAAAGAAACTAGAAGTGATAAATATTTAAGTTTCGTTTTAATTTTGTTCATCTTTCCGTCCCGAATTCTTGTCAGGACCTATTTCAGGTTTCACTCTAAAAGAAGAAGAGTCAAAAGACCCAAAGTGAGTAAGGCGGACAAGACTTCTGACTTAACTCAATTACCTCCCATTATTCTTAGAAGACGAAGTCATGTTTTAAACGAAACCTAGGTAAAAGTAGTAACAAGTTAGTAAATTTTTCGGTGTCCTTAGAGAGTGCCCGTCACCTCCCCGATGCCAATCCATGGTCAGCGCCGCGAACTCCCGCACAGGGGTCGAAGGACTAGGTCGTCTCCACCTTTCGGGTATTGGTATTGTTTCCAGAAGGGGGTTTAGTTTAATTTCTGTAAAAACTACCTACAACTCAAGATCTAATTGTCTATAAAAGGGGAAAGTTATGGAAGTACTATAATAAAATGACACAACGATAGACGTATCGTCTATTTAGAAACCCACTATTTAAACGAAAATATGAATGGAAAAGGGAGACATGTATAACAAAAATTCCAAAATAAGAACAGTGATCAAAGTTCATCAAATTAAAACTACATAGAACCAAACTAAAAGAAGTACAAAGAACACGAACCTAAAGTAACGTAGAGATTTATAGACACCTAAAAGTAGCAAACTTTTTTTTTTTACAGGTGGTAAAGAAGTTTGTAAAAAAAGACAAGGGGGTCAGTACAAAAAACAGTCCCGGAGGTTATTTTTTTTATTTTTTCGGAATTTTTTTATTTTATTTACATACAACCCAGAAACCTTCAACAGGGTGTTGAATGACTATGAAAGACTAAAGTAAAAAAGTGTCAAACTCAAACCTATCAAAGATAACGACACAGAAATTTTAGTGATTAGAAAAGGAGACGTTACAGATTAGAAAACAATTAAAGTAGATCAAATAAAAAAGAGAGTCTTTAACATCAAAAGGACAGTTTTTTGAACTTAACTCACGAAAATTTTATATAAAAAGTTCAGAGTTGAAACTTTTGTCTTCCTTTTATAAACATAATCGATAATATTACAACAAAAGACCATTAAGAAAGTGTACACAATTAAGACCTGACCAAAACAAACTAACTTAAAAGAGGAGTAAAGTCTCACCCTCACTCTCATGGGTCCCACCACGTCCAGACGGACCCCTCTTTGTCGACGGACTAAAACTCATTCGTATTTTGAAGTTGGGGTCCTCGGGTCACTCTACTGAACCGACGTAGGTTAGGTCCCAAGTGTACCGGTAGAGGATGAAAAGGGAAGGACTTAATACTCCACTTCTACGAGTGGGTCCGTCGTTTCCTGGGACACAACAGAAGTCTTCCCGTGGTGTGTCTGAGTGGACCCTATACAGTCCGATACCAGTGACCTTGTGTTTATAGGTGGAAACGAGAAGATTCTACACGGGTGTTTGAGGTGGGTCGAGTTTAAGTCAGTAATATTTACCTATCCCTCGATTGAAAGACACTGGATTAGGATTCTGGTTCCGTGATACAAAGGTTCAGATTGAACCGAGTTTATAGAAACGGATGATCCCAATAAAAGGACGACAACACCACTTTAACGATAAAAGTCATCGACTCTCTTTAAGTCAGAAATAAAGTGAATCATCCTTTAGGTGACACTCCATCCACTAATGGTCTTCGACCATAAAAAAAAAAAAAAATCGACATATCTACCTAGGGACTTTTTTACTAGTATTTATTATTATAAAATTTCTCTAATTAGACACGGATGTCCTACGTTAGTCACCCCGTTTATAGATAGTCTATCTAGATAACAGGTAAATTTTAAAATATATAAATATCGAAACTCCGTATTATGTTCACCTCGTCCTTGGATCGGTCGTCGTTTGTTTGTGTTAAAGTTCTCCCTCTAAATAATGACAGAGACCTTCATTTAGTATCGGCTATAAGACCCGAATCAAATAAGACTCGCACACTAGAGTGAGTTAGTCTAGTGTGATTTATATCTGGACCTCTCCTCAGTACCGTCTTGTAGCTATCTGGTGTTCGACGGTGGACCCAAAAAGTACAGAAAAAGTCTTTCGTCACTTAAGTAGAGTCGTAAGGGAAAGAAAATTCTATTTCGTCCTCCTAGTAGGGAACGACTAAGGACCTCCCTTTGAGTTTGACGATACTTTTATATAAGTGTCAGTATAAACCTAAATGTCTTAAAATCCTGTTTTAAATGATAGAAAAACGTTTTGCAGGGAGACGAGGTGGTATGGGACATTGTAAGGTAGAGAATATCACAATAACCGGTACTAATAAGACTACTACTCTTCGTAATTACTACTGAGTAAAACGACTATAAAGAGATGTATGGGTCTTCCCAAACACATTAGATAGACCTTTCTTTCTAGAAGAATCTTGATATTACAAATAGTTTTATAGTCTCTCTAAACCCATTAGACCGATTTTGAAGGGATAGTCGGAGTGATGGTGGAAAATGGTGTTGTATTTTAGAGGTCCTACCAATTTTTAAGTAGGATCATTAGTCCAACAAACCGTTTGTTCAGGGGTGTTGGAGGGAGAGTTAGTGAGGGAAGTCCCGACGAGTGTACCACCCACGAGTTAAGTTGTTTATGAACTTTTTTTTTCCCTTTCCTCCTCACCAGTCTTTCGTCTTATATGTGTACATACGATTGTCGAATGAGGGTCGGATCCGACAGACAGGACGTGTTTACTCGACTTACTGTGGTGCACATAGAAAAGTGAAAGTCTCGAAAGGACTACCGAGTCGTCTATTTCTGAGACGGACGATATATCCTCTGTGTCCTCTCCGTCTAAGTCAGGGACCCAACCCTTCTAGGGGACCTCTTCCTTCACCGTTGGGTGAGGTCGTAAGGACGGACTTTTCAGGGTACTTACCTCCTCGGACTTACCCGATGTCAGGTTTCCCGATGTTTCTCGACCTGTACTGATTCTTTGATTCGTATGCATAGAAAAGTGGTCGAAAGTACTGGACGGTCGTTTACACAAAGGTTCACACTGTTGGACTCCGTAGCAAGGAGAGCTCAAGACGGAGGTGAAGAGAAGTACCTATGTGTAGACGTACACTGAAAAACCAATAACCTAGGAGAGTACCACTATCTACTGGAGTCTTCGATTTTACACTTTCGTGTCTAGAGTGACCCTCCCCGTCTACCAGTGATACAGAAAATGATATTGATAGTAGGAACTGAAGAACAGGGACTTGTACAAAAAGAAAGGGGTGGAAAGCAGTCAAATCAAGTCAAGTCAAGTCAACGAGTCAACACAGACTGAGAAACGCTGGAGTACCTGACTTCGTACGGTCGGGAGGGACAGGTAGTGGTTGAGGGTCTAAAATGAGTTTGAGTACAGGTAACTCAACCACTACGGTATGTTGGTAGAGTAGGAGACAGTAGGGGAAGAGGAGGGTGGAAGTCAGAAAGAGTCGTAGTCCCAGAAAAGTTTACTCAGTTAAGAAGTGTAGTCCACCGGTTTCATAACCTCAAAGTCGAAATCATAGACAAGAAGGTTACTTATGAGTCCTATCTAAAGGAAATCCTACCTAACCAACCTAGAAGAAAGTCAGGTTCTCTGAGAGTTCTCACAAAAGGTTGTGGTGTCAAATTTTCGTAGTCAAGAAGCCGAGAGTCGAAAGAAATATCAGGTTGAGAGTGTAGGTATGTACTAGTGACCTTTTTGGTATCGGAACTGATCTGTCTGGAAACAACCGTTTCATTACAGAGACGAAAATTTATACAACAGATCCAAACAGTATTGAAAAGAAGGTTCCTCGTACACAGAAAATTAAAATACCGACGTCAGTGGTAGACGTCACTAAAACCTCGGGGGTTTTATCAGACGGTGATAAAGGTAACGAAGGAGTAGATAAATGGTACTTCACTACCCTGGTCTACTGTACTAGAATTAAAAGACTTACAACTCAAAATTCGGTTGAAAAAGTGAGAGGAGAAAGTGAAAGTAGTTCTCCGAGAAATCAAGAAGAAACGAAAGATGGTATTCCCACCATAGTAGACGTATAGACTCCAATAACTATAAAGAGGGACGTTAGAACTAAGGTCGGACACGAAGTAGGTCAGGTCCCAAAGAGTACTACATGAGACGTATATTCAATTTATTCGTCCCACTGTTATGTGTCGGAACTACATAAGGAAAGAGCTAAACCTTGGTCAGACAACAAGGTACAGGTCAAGATTGACAACGGAGAACTGGACGTATGTCTAAAGAGTCCTCCGTCCAGTCCACCAGACCATAAAGGTAGAGAACTTCTGAAAAGGTGTCAAACAACACTAGATATGGTAGTTTCCGAAACCACATCAGTTATTTCGTCTTCATCTACTAAAAGACCTTGAGAGAACGAAAGAACTACTAGATTTCCTACAACCGTTAAACTAGAGACCAAGGAGACAGAAAAGATTTTGGTCGAACTTGTAGACCTTCAAGAACTAAGTACGTGACAACTTCGGACCGAACCTCTTAAAACTCGTATTGAAATGATCTTACACTCTACTCACGTTAACACACTATCAAACTCGTAAGAAACCGTAACGGATAGAAACCCTAACCTTACTTTTGACTAGAAAAGGTCAGGACACCGGTGACGACTCAAAAGGTTGAAAAAACCGTATAACTCACGTCGTGAAAGTGTCGTAGTAGAAAATCCTAAACTCTATCGAGTTGACCTTAAGGTAGTGGAGAAGATCGAACTAACATCACTATGAAGGATTCCGGGTGAACTGAAACGTAAGGTCCTACTCACTAGTGTGGTAGTACTAATAGACCCAGTACTTCAAGAAAAAACATATCAAGAAGACACATAAGAACGGTGGAGAAGAATTATAGAAGAAGGAGACAATCCAGGTATGGTAAAGACAGGAAAAAACACGGGTAGAAACGTACTTTACCAAGGAACCATAAAGATTAAAAGTACTTCTCTAGAGACGACGACGACGACGATTCAACGAAGTCAGCACAACGTCAGGATATCTTCCGTCGGGTGGTCCGAGACGGCAGGGACCCTAAGAGGTCCGTTCTTGTAACCTCACCCAACGGTAAAGGAAGAGGTTAAGTACTTTCACTTTTCACTTTCACTTTAGTGACTCAGTACAGGTTGAAAGTCACTGGGGTACCTGACGTCGGGTGGTCCGAGGAGGTAGGTACCCTAAAAGGTCCGTTCTCATGACCTCACCCCACGGTAACGGAAGAGGCCTTCACTAGAGATCAGAAAGGATAAGATGACGAAGGGAGATAAAGAAAGAAACTAGTGACTCCTTCGGAAAGAATAGAGAGGAACGATAAGAAACCTTGAGACGTAAGTTTACCCATATAGAAAGGAAAAGAGGAAACGGAAAACGAAGAGAAGAAAAGTGCCGATAAAAATTCCGGAGAAGTCTGTTGGTAAAACGGAAAAACGTAAAGAGAAAGAACCCTTTCCAGAACTAGTGACGGAGGATATGTTACAGTACTTGGAGACAGGTATCAAGAAGTCCCTGAGATAGTCTAGATCAGGGAATTTAGATAAAGAGTGAAGGTNTGAAACGTAAGGTCCTACTCACTAGTGTGGTAGTACTAATAGACCCAGTACTTCAAGAAAAAACATATCAAGAAGACACATAAGAACGGTGGAGAAGAATTATAGAAGAAGGAGACAATCCAGGTATGGTAAAGACAGGAAAAAACACGGGTAGAAACGTACTTTACCAAGGAACCATAAAGATTAAAAGTACTTCTCTAGAGACGACGACGACGACGATTCAACGAAGTCAGCACAACGTCAGGATATCTTCCGTCGGGTGGTCCGAGACGGCAGGGACCCTAAGAGGTCCGTTCTTGTAACCTCACCCAACGGTAAAGGAAGAGGTTAAGTACTTTCACTTTTCACTTTCACTTTAGTGACTCAGTACAGGTTGAAAGTCACTGGGGTACCTGACGTCGGGTGGTCCGAGGAGGTAGGTACCCTAAAAGGTCCGTTCTCATGACCTCACCCCACGGTAACGGAAGAGGCCTTCACTAGAGATCAGAAAGGATAAGATGACGAAGGGAGATAAAGAAAGAAACTAGTGACTCCTTCGGAAAGAATAGAGAGGAACGATAAGAAACCTTGAGACGTAAGTTTACCCATATAGAAAGGAAAAGAGGAAACGGAAAACGAAGAGAAGAAAAGTGCCGATAAAAATTCCGGAGAAGTCTGTTGGTAAAACGGAAAAACGTAAAGAGAAAGAACCCCTTCCAGAACTAGTGACGGAGGATATGTTACAGTACTTGGAGACAGGTATCAAGAAGTCCCTGAGATAGTCTAGATCAGGGAATTTAGATAAAGAGTGAAGGTAACATATCAACATTCCCTAAACTAAATCTAGTATGGACTTACCAGATCACCAAAAGGGATGAAAGAAGTTAAATACAGACTTAAACCACTATTCCTCAAGTACTAGACTCGGTATAAGTCGAGGACCAGAACAAAAACGACTGACATATCTCGAAGAAGTAGAAACCGACGTTTCTTATATTAGTTAGACTAAAACCATAACTGGTAGACCACTACAGGTACACATCTCAGAGGGGAACACAACAACCTTCTTCCACAAAAGATACTGGTCACACGGATGGAAAGTAGTCTAGGGTCATTAACGGAACCATATTATATTCCTCTTTTTTCACATAAATATATTATCCCTGACTAGAGTACGTCAACATCCTCGTCCCATACCGGGATCAGAAATACAGACAACGATCTAGAACCTCAAGTGTCCCTTACGTCGGTCCTCCTTTACATCTATGTTGTACTCTCTTCTTTTTGTTCGACCTCGGGTGTTCTCGTCTGATTTTGTGTTCAGGTAAGAACAATGGAGATTGAAACCACTATGTGTATAACATGTCTTTAGTCCTGGAAAATAGTTACTTGATTGGTGTCTGTCGATTGGGTCTCCAGTCTCTTTGACTTCCCCCTAAATCCCTTTTCACTCAGTCAGAGTCCGGTTACTCCATTCAGTTATCCCCTCCCTACAGTCACTCGATGTCTACCAACCGAAGGGAGAAGACAGGGGTTCTATGACGTCTTCTCGGAGAGACACGGGAGGGGACTGATCTTATCCCTCGGGACCCTTTACATCCGGTCGGATCTGTCACTGTATTGGGGGTATGGATCGGGGGTTCGTCTAACATAGTATGTCTAGTTTTATTTTATTCGGGTGGTTTTATTTGCACAATGATTGACATGATCTTCACTGAAATGAAAGTGAAAAGTGAAAGTACGTAACCTCTTCCTTTACCGTTGGGCGAGGTCACAAGAACGGACCTCTTAGGGTCCCTACCGCCTCGGACCACCCGACGACAAATGCCCCAGTGTGTCTCAGCCTATGTTGACTTCGCTGAATCGTCGTCGTCGTTGTTATCATGAGTATCGAGTCAGCCATTTCCTAGACGGACGTTACGTCCTCTGGGCCTGAGTAAAGGACCCAGACCTTATAGGAGACCTCTTCCTTTACCGTTGAGTGAGGTCATAAGAGTGTACCTCTCAGGGTACCTGTCTCCTCGGACCGTCCGATGTCAGGTGCCCTAGTGTTCTCAACCTGTACTGAATCACTGATTTGGTGGTGGGCGTCATGATTTCTTAAAAACTAGAATCCTAAGAAAATGTAAGAATTTTTAATAGTTCTTAGGGTGTCTAGAAAACAAATATATCTAATATCGATAACTATGAACAATAAAATCTTTAATTTTGTTTCTTTACCTTTTTATAATTAAATAAATCTTTATTCTTATGATTTGGTAATGTACAATTGTGCTCATTGTAGAAAATTATCTTAATTGATATAAAAGGTTTTAACTTTTTTTAATCACTCTCCTCTCTATGAGATATAAAAAGTTTATAGAAATTACTGAAACAACAATGACAAATCAATGATTCAACATAGACTGAGAAACATTGGAGTACCTTTCGTCGTGGAGTCCAAGGAGACAGGAGGTGGTAGAGGATCTCAAACGATTTGAGTATAAACACATCAGTCACTACGTTAGATTGGTAGAGTAGGAGACGACGGGGGAAAATGAAAAAAAGTTAAATTAAAATTAAAAAACGGAAGATAGAAAGGGTCGTAGTCCCAGAAAAGGTTACTCAGTCGAGAAACGTAGTCCACCGGTTTTATAACCTCGAAGTCGAAGTCTTAGTCAGGAAAGCTACTTATGGGTCGTGCCTAAAGGAAACCCTAACTGACTAAGCTAGAGGAACGTTAGGTTTCCTGAGAGTTCTCAGAAGAGGTTGTAGTGTCAAGTTTCGTAGTCAATAAGCCGTGAGTCGGAAGAAATACCAGGTTGGGAGTGTAGACATGTAGTGATGACCTTTTCAGTATCGAAACTGATCTGTCTGGAAACAGTCGTCTCATTACAGAGACGGAAAATTATACGACAGATCGAACCAGTATCGAAAAGAAGGTTCCTCGTTCACGGAAAATTAAAGTACCGACGTCAATGGTAGACGTCACTGAAACCTCGGGTTCTTTTATTTTACAGTGACAGAGGTTAAAAAGAGGAAGATAAGCGGTACTTCACTACCCTGACTTACGGTACTAGAATCAAAAAAAAAAAAAAAATTGTAACTCAAAGTTCGGTCGAAAAAGTGAGAGGAGAAAGTGGGAGGAGTAATTTCTCCAAGAAATCAAGGAGAAATGAAAGACGGTAATGTCACAATAGTAGACGTAAAGACTCCAACAACTATAAAGAGGACCGTTGGAATTAAGGTGGAACACTAAGTATGTTGGGTCATAAAACGTACTGTATGAGACGTATATTTAATTTATTCGTCCTACCGTTATATGTCGGAACATGAGGAAAGGGTTAAAACTTGGTCGGGTAACAAGGTACAGACCTAGATTGACAACAAAGAACTGGGTGTATGCCCAAAGAGTCCTCTTCCATCTAAACAGACCATGAGGGTAGAGAAATTCTTAAAAGGTGTCAAAAACACTAGGTGGGTCAGTTTCCGAAATTGTATCAGTTACCTTATCTTCATCTACAAAAAGACCTTGAGGGAACTAAGGAGGTACTAGGTCACTTACAACTGTTACACTAAAGACCACGGAGACGGAAAAACTTTTGGTCGGACATGTAGACCTTTAAGAACCAAATGAATGACGACTACGGATCGGACTTCTTAAAACTCGTATTAGAACGATCGTACACTTTACTCGTGTTAACATACCATCAAACTTGTAAGAAACCACAACGAGAAAGAATCCTAACCTTGTTTTTGCCTGGAAAAGGTCAGGACACCAGTGACGACTCAAAAGGTTTAAACAACTGGATAACTCACTTTGTGGACTTGTCGTAGTAGAAAATCCTAAAATTCATCGAGTCGACCTTAAAGCAGAGGAGGTGATCGAAACAATCATCATTACGAAAGACGTCGGACGAACTGAAGTGTGAGGTCTTTCAGACCGAGATCCACTCACTGGTGTGGTAACACCAATACGTCAATAATTTGGGAAAAACATAGTAAGACCCATAAGAACGGTGGACAAAATTAGAGAAGACGAAGACAATCCAGGAATGACAAAGGCAGGAAACATCACGGGTAGGAACATAGGAAGGGAAAGAGGAAACGGAAACGAAGAAAAGAAAGAAGTTGATAGACATTTCGGAGGAGTCTGTTGGTGACACGGAAGAACTTAAAGAAAAATAAATCCTACCAAAACCAGTGACGGAGACCATGTCACAATGTTTGGAGAAAGGTATCAAGAAGTCCGCGAGACAGATTGTCTAGATTAGGGAACTCAGATAAGTAATGGAGGTGACACATTAGTATTCCCTAAACTAAATCCAGTATGGTCTTACCGGATCACCAAAAGGAATGAAAGAAGTTAAATTCTGACTTAAAAAATTATTCCTTGAGTACTGGACTCGATGTTAGTCTAGGTCCAGACCAAAAATGACTAACATATCTCGAAGAGGTAGAAACCGTCGTTTCTTGTCTTAGTTAGACCAAAGTCATAACTGGTTGACCACTATAGGTAAACATCTCAGTAGAGAAACCAGCAACCTTTTTACACAAACGATACTGGTCGTACAAGAGAACTGTTTTAAGACTATCGGAAACAGGACGAAGTAAAACACGAGGTTCCGGTTTGAACCGACAATAAGGACTGTAGAGAACTGAAGGATGAAAACGAAAGGTCAGATGATACCACTTTTACTGTAGAAAAAACCATAATCAATATCTTCCACAACATTCAGAAGTGTCTTGGTAAGTTGAATTTGAAGAAGTCGTAGTCACCAATCTTATCTTTCAACTTATTGACATTACAACTTACCGAACGGAACTTTTACTTGACTCTAGTAAGACAGTAAAAACTCTAACTTGGGTTCATGACGTAAAGTCTGAGAAAACAAATGATACTCCCGACGAGGTAAAAAAGATTCTCTAAGAACGGGTATCATCATCTATATTACAAGTAGACTTAATTTAAGTGGGTAAGGGTAGGTAAAATCAAGTATTTAAGGATTATACAACTACAAATGAGAACGATAGAGGACGGACTGGCACAGGTCAAACGGAACTAAGTACCTGATTGTAAGGTCCAAGGATACATTATAACAAGAAATGTAGTAACCTGAAATGAAAGTGGTGGTCTATGTAGGTGTTGACTCGTAGTAAAGACGAAACCGGGTCGGTGAAGTAAGAAAGAACGCCACACTAATCAACGAGTCAGCACAGGCTGAGAAACGCTGGGGTACCTGACATCTGGTGGTCCGAAGAGACAGGCACCCTATAAGGTCCGTTCTTATGACCTCACCCAACGGTAGAGAGGAGGTCCCCTAGAAGGGTTGGGTTCCTATCTCAGGTCCAAAGGGCGTAACGTCCACCTAAGAAATGGTAGACTCAGTGGTCACTTCGATAATCATTAACGGGAGACAAGAAGGGGTCATTATAAAACCTTAAGAAGACTGGACTACCCGAGTAGAAGACCACAGTATGGAAAAACGGAAAAGTATGACAGCTACTCTAAGAGGTCCGTACTTAAGACCTCACCCAACGGTAAAAGAGGAAGTCGTCTGACACAAAACAGTCTTGAGAGGTGATACTGGGCGGGTAGAGCCCACCGGGACGTACCGTACCGAGTACCGAGTGACTCAATATGTTCGGGGAAACGGTGTTGTTTCGACAGTAGGTACTTCCCCCAAAAATTGGAGATGGAATCCAAGAATATAGTATAGTTTGTCAACATAGTAAGACTTAAATCAGACGACTCTAAGGTGAGTAGTACATTGGGGGACCGTTTAAGGTGGTGAATCTTCCCTTACTCTCACTTTCTGTTTATCGAAGAATCACAATAGTACTTTTATCGAAACTGAAGTGCTTGGGGAAGTATCCTAGGATCACAGAGGGGTTCCTACCGATCTGGTGTGAATAGGTGTTCCCTTCGTGACCCCGTTAATAGATTAGTAACTTTGGATTCATTGGACGAGTACCGAGTTAATAAACCCGTTAAATCTATAAAGAGGAATATCAAGGTTTTTAAGTACTGGGTTATAAGATGTAGTAAAACGGGTACTTCTAAGATCATCATTCTCCATTATCTCAACCTTTCTGTCTTTCTCGATCTCTTTCTTGTGTCTGTCCTTCTTTCTCTTTCCTTCTCTCATGTGGACCTCAAACGGAGTGTCTGGAAGTGGTAGTTAAACGACTCTTTCTTCGTCCAGGTCTCAAGGAAGACACAAGGGTCTTCTCCGGTCGGAAGGTGCATCAGAGTGACCCAAGTCCCTGGTCAAAGTTGTATAAGGGACTTCGACAACGTCTCACCAGTTTCTTCAGGTCTCATCGTTGGAGTAACACCTATAAATGGGTAAAAATTTACGGGGACCGGGTAGGGACGGATCCCCTGACTTTTTAGTTTAACGACGTGACAACAGATAGTTACTATAAAAGTACACGGAGTTTTAGAATAAAAGGTCACGATCAAAATTTTTCAACTAACATTTTATCTTGGCAAGAGAGTCTTTTATACTTATATAAATAGTTCTGTGATACCGAATTTTACTATCACATTTGAAAATATTATAGGAAAAATATTTAATTTCGGAAATAAACCTTATTCTTGAGAGATTTTCTAGTTGTAAAAGAAAAGTGGTTCGGGACCAAGGGTCGGGTTAAAAGTCTTTATAAAACCTTTTCGTGGTCGAACACTATGGTTGGTAGGTCGATCATAGATCTGTATCGATGTAAGAATACCAGTAATGGGAGAGTAACTGAGAAATACCTTACTTCTATTACAGTACCAGTTGAAAGAGGAATTTTATTTGAATTGACGTTGTACTAAAAGAAATCTTAACTTCAATATTTGTGAAAGATATAATTCAGAAAAGACTAAGATTTTGACAACGTCTAAATACTTTTAAACTACTGTCCTAAAAATTTTTAGTGGACATTTGGATGTTGGTAGTCTATCTACCAAAATTATCTACAGGAAGGTCAGCAGAAAGATTCGGATGTATACCCGATATACATATGTCGTGTATGTAACATCACATTCACGGACTGTAATTCGAAAACTGACGTACTCGCAGACGAAGTTTCTAGAACTTCGACACACTGTCAATGATCGTTTTGTTGGTCTATTCCTTCGTTTGGTGGGGGTACCTCGAATAGGTTTCTTTATCTTAGCTATCCCACACACACACACACACAAACATCCGTACATAGTATCCCTGAACCGGGTACACCGATACCTCTTCAAGGTACCACAGAACGAAAATTAGATCTCTGGTTCCTCTCGGTCATACATTTAACATCAGGTTCAGGTTTCCGGACTCTCGTCCTCTCGGCTACCATAATTCAGGATAGGACTCCCACCTTCTGGTACAGGATCAAGTTCGTCAGTCCGTCTCTCTCTCTCTGTCTCTCTCTCTCTGTCTCTCTGTCTCTCTCTCTCTGTCTCTAAGGAGCGAAAGAGACGGAAAAATAAGAGAGGTACGGGAGTCACCTAAGTTTCTACGGGTGGGTATGACTCTTCCCGTTAGACGAAAGCATGAGATGTCTAAATTTACGAGTAAGTAGACCTTTATAGGAGTATCCGTGGAGGTCTTTACTACATATCGGTTTCGGACCCGTGAGCACCGGGTCAGTTCACCTGTGTATAAATCGGTAGTGTAGGTTGTCACTCTGTCTGGTGTTCCGGTCCCTGGGTCGCGAACAGGGTCGGACGACGAGGACGTCTGGAGAACAGGACCAGATCTCGACCACAGTGTCCGCCGACTCGACGTCCACCTCCCTTCCTCCTTGCGATACACTTTACATCGGACCTCACCTCTCAGAGCCGACCTTACCGGAGCCTCCAAGAGACATGGGAGTCCTAGTTTAGGTCTAAGAAAATCCTTAATGGACTGAGGGGTCGAGGAACCGTTTAGGTAGACGGACGACCTGTGATACAAGAGAAAGTCGAGACCACACGACGTCTGAACAGAGGAACCTTAACGAAGAAGAGGGGAACGTAGTCGATTGGGGGAACGTAGGGGGTCCTAAGACGAAGTGACACGAGAAAGGGACCCTTGAAAAGAGATTGTCGAGGTCTAGACCCCGTCCACAGGGAGTCCACACGACATACCGTGGGACTGTCCCAGATAACAGAATCAGGACGGGGTTAGTCGAAGCACTGAAAGTCAAGTCAAGTCAAGTCAGCGAGTCAGTACAGGTCGAGAAACGCTGGGGTACCTGACGTCGTGCGGTTCGGAGGGACAGGTAGTGGTTGAGGGCCTCAAATGGGTTTGAGTACCGGTAGCTCATCCACTACGGTAGGTCGGTAGAGTAGGAAACAACAGGGGAAGAGGAGGGTGGAAGTCAGAAAGGGTCGTAGTCACACAAAAGTTTACTCAGTCGAGAAACGTAGTCCACCGGTTTCATAACCTCAAAGTCGAAGTTGTAGTCAGGAAGATTACTTATAAGTCTTGACTAGAGGAAATCCTACCTGACCAACCTAGAGGAACGTCAGGTTACCTGAGAGTTCTCAGAAGAGGTTGTAGTGTCAAGTTTTCGTAGTTAAGAAACCACGAGTCGAAAGAAATATCAGGTTGAGAGTGTAGGTATGTACCGATGACCTTTTTGATACCAAAACTGATCTGCCTGGAAACAACTGTTTCATTACAGAAATGAAAAATTATACGACAGATCCAACCAGTATTGAAAAAGGCCTCGTTCGCAGAAAATTAAAGTACCGACGTCAATGGTAGACGTCACTAAAACCTCAGGTTTTTTTATTTCAGTCGGTGATAAAGGGGTAGACAAACGGTACTTCACTACCCTGACCTATGGTGCTAGAATCAAAAGACTTACAACTCGAAATTCGGTTGAAAAAGTGAGAGCAAGTGAAAGTATTTCTCCGAGAAATCAAGAAAAAACGAAAGACGGTATTCCCACCACAGTAGACGTATAGACTCCAATAACTATAAAGAGGGCCGTTAGAACTCAGGTCGAACACGAAGTAGGTCGGGTCTTACAGAGTACTACATGAGACGTATATTCAATTTATTCGTCCCACTGTTATATGTTGGAACTGTATAAGGGAAAAGATAAACCTTGATCAGAAAACAAGGTACAGGTCAAGGTTGACAACGAAGGACTGGACGTATGTCTAAAGAGTCCTCCGTCCAATCCACCAGACCATAAGGGTAGAGAAAGTCTTAAAAGGTGTCAAACAACACTAGGTGTGTCAGTTTCCAAAACCGTATCAGTTATTTCGTCTTTATCTACAAAAAGACCTTGAGAGAACGAAAAAACTACACTGAAACCTGTCCAGGAAAACGAGGTCACACACAGGTCGAAGAAATAGACCTTTTACTATTTCAACCTGGTATACTATACTTCCACAAAGTAAACTCTTGATATACTAAGAGGTTTAGAAAATAATGAATATATTGGTTGAACATTGAAGATGAACAGATTCGACAGGTGTCTTTCTCCCATTACCTATAATAGAAGGTGAAGTGGAAACATTTGAAAGGTCGAGAAACAGGTTTCAGCCTTTGAAGTAAAGACCTACCAGCGTCAGTACCAGTGAACTGGTCTTCGAGGGGACCAAACTAGGTCGACCTGACACCTATTACTCTTCGACTCCTTTATACAGTAGTCAAAACCGGTAGTTTACAGTAGTCTACTTGGTTAACCGGTAGAGAAAAATAAAAGTCTCTACGTACGCCACCTCTAATTGGTCTGTGAATCCCCCTTTTTTTTATAGTCACGAGTCCTTTGAAGACCATAAGTCCAAGTGGTCCAGTTCTCGTAGTCCGAGGTCTCTAAAGATGATAACAAAGTAAAAAGACAGGTCAATCCTTACCAACCCGAAAACTTATGAGAAGGTCCTTCTTCAAATCAAGTCAAGTCAGCGAGTCAACACATACTGAGAAACGCTGGGGTCCCTGACGTGAACGGTCCGGAGGGACAGGTAGTGGTTGAGGGTCTCGAATGAGTTTGTGTACAAACAATTCAACCACTACAGTAGGTTGGTAGAGTAGGAAGCAGCAGGGGAAGAGGAGGACGGAAGTTAGAAAGGGTCGTAGTCCCAGAAAAGGTTACTCATATAATAAGTGTAGTCCACCGGTTTCATAACCTTAAAGTCGAAGTTGTAGTCAGGAAGGTTACTTGTAGTCCTGATTAAAGGAAATCCTCCCTGACCAAACTAGAGGAACCTCAGGTTCCCTGTGAGTTCTCAGAAGAGGTTACGGTGTCAAGTTTTCGTAGTCAAGAGACCCTTCCTCTCTCTGGTGGTTTCTGGACGGTGACTTTTTGACTTTGTCTTAAAACAAACTTAAGTAACAAAGTAAAACCGAGGTTGGTGTATTATTTAAATCAAATTCGACTTCTGACTTCGTTCCTTTCTCTTGATCCACGAAGATTGGTGTAGTCGACTCGGAAACGTTGAAGACTTTGTCGTTTGAAAAGGACCCTGTGTCGGACTCTCTCTCCCACTCCACTATCGACTATGACTTCAAACGGGGATTAAAGACACTTTTTTAAGATCCGTGTACGACGACCAAGACGATATTGTGGGATATACATAAGAGGATTTTTGGAACGAAAAAAGTTTTAGTGTCTTCCTAGTTTCCTTTTGAACCAACTCCCGTCTGTTGAGGTCTGGGTAGTCAAGTCAAGTCAAGTCAAGTCAGCGAGTCAGCACAGGCTGAGAAGCACTGGGGTACTTAGTGTCATTATATTGATACATTTATTCGTGATTGTTTTAGTTATGAAATACGTAGACGACGACGACGACGATTCAGTGAAGTCAGTACAGGCTGAGACACACCGGGGTAAATATCGTTGGGTGGTCCGAGGGGACAGGGACCCTAAGAGGTTCGTTCTTGTGACCTCACCCAACGGTAAAGGAAGAGGTTACGTACTTTCACTTTTCTCTTTCACTTCAGCAAGTCAGCACAGGTTGAGAATCGCTGGGGTACCTGACGTCGGATGGTCCGAGGAGGTAGGTACCCTAAGAGGTCCGTTCTCATGACCTCCATTGAATCTGAGGGGTCCGTCTGTTTAGTCACCCTAACCTCCGACGGAGCCGCTCATAGTCTTAACGTGTTTTGGTCCTCTCCCTTTACTCCCTTTACGACCGAACGACCGTAAGTCTATTCCGACACATTCCTCCGTGTCTTTCTTCCCCCGTTGGACGAGTTCCTCCTCGGGACCCCCAGACGTAACCCCCGCAAGGAAAGATCCCTCCCTCGGGACCCATCTTCGTGACCGAAAGGGAAAAAAAAAAAAATTGAAAAATAACACTTTTCAAAATCTGAATATGTTTTCATCTCCCTTGACTTATCATTCGAATGTACATCAATGGTGAGTCGAAATTGACAATGGTTGAGTACTGGTCAGAATAAACTGGATGACGGATGGAGACAGGGGTACGGACAGGGTTTGACACTTGATACAAATTTCGTTTAAAGTCTACAGTGTATTGTCGAAAACATTTATAAAGTCACTCATAAAAAACTTTTATTCTTTGGAAAATTTTTATTTGGTAAATGAATTATAGAAATAATGTGATGCACTAATACAAAGGAATTATAGTATTAAGTTTACAAATATAAAAGGACTAATACAACAAGTATAAAAACCATGGTATAGATTCTTAAGTCACAGTTTAGGTTCCAGTACTTATAAATTTGAATACACAAGAAGACTCAAAAAAAGTTAGAAATAACCTACCAGTTTAACATCGAAAGGTAACAGGTTCAATCCTGTCAAATCTGACAAAACGTCATTGTTTGGGACTTTGGAGTCATTGAATGTTATTTTTAATGTATAAGAACGGTGCGCATGTTATACTTAACCTGTTAGGAGGATATGGAACGTCGATGTATTTCATTCGTTTCGGGTACTCTCTCTAAAATTTTTAGTCGGGTCCTTTATGGGTTAAAAGTGGGTTGAAGGTAACCGGTCTAGACAATGGACAGAGTTGGATTAACGTCACCTCTGACTCTTTCATTGGAAGGACAGACGAGTCCTTGTCTTGACAGGAGACGTCGTACGAAAGGAGATAAACGACACAACTGAGTCAATGACCGAAACACATAGCTCGTTTTACTCTTAATACTTTTGACTTATAAAACTTAATTCTGTAATAGTCTTTTATAAAACATTAAAGTAATCTCTAAAATGTAGAACGAAAGACATAGGAACTTTTAATATTCTAATAACTAAGAAAACTCGACACCACAACCTCTTCTGAGAACTGTCAGGGAACCTGACATTCCTCTAGTTTGGTCAGTTAGGATTTCCTTTGGTTAAGACTTATAAGTAATCTTCCTGACTACGACTTCGACTTCAAGGTTACGAAACCGGTGGACTACTATACTTCTCGGTTGAGTAATCTTTTCCGGGACTACGATCCTTTCTAACTTTCGTCCTCCTCTTCCCCTACGTCTCCTACTCTACCAACCTACCGTAGTGACTGAGTTACCTGCGCTCAACCTCGTCCAAGGTCCTCTACCACTTCCTGTCCCTTTGGACCACACGACGTCAGGTATCCCAACGTCTCAGTCTGTACTGACTCACTGACTTGTTACGTTGTTATTATATATGTATATACTTATATATTATATACATATATTACGTGTACATATATATATCAGAGACTTTTCTTTCAACCCCCCTCTCATTTCTTTTACAAACTTCTTTATTACTGACTTTTTAAAGATTTGAACTTTGACATTTGGGTGTGTTTCCTCCGAATTACTCAGGAAGTGTTCTTTGGTACTTCCAATTAGTTTACACGGGTTGATGGGTACCTACGAGAAAAGAAAATTTAATAAAGAAAGAAAACAAAGTAAAACTTATCAAAGATAACGATGTATCAGTTCAAAGAAAAGGTTCTGGATTAAAGGTGATTAGATAAGGTCATATAAAAAGTAGTGTCTTAGGATCGAAAGTAAATCTTTCAAGCTAAACCAAGAAATTTTTATAAAAACGTAGAAATCAATTGAAGAACTTGTAGACTTTATGTAATGTTATTAATGAATTATAAGAACAGACGATTAAGACTGTGGCTACAGTTAAAGTCAACCAACTAAAAAATTGGAATTAATGTTCCGCATAAAAGAACAAAAGTATGTACAGCCATAGAAACCAACGTTCAGTCTGTAACATTTAAAGGACCACTTAGGTCCTTCCAAAGAACTTCGTTATAAACTCGACTTATAACGTCCTACACTTACCTAATTTTTCTATTTATTTTCACTTTCGTAAATTTCTTCTTCTTAGTCATACACGTTTCCTGGACTCATATACAGAAACGTAAAGACTCTTTTATTTTCTTACTATGACAATAACCGTCGTTTATTTATTTTTTTATTAAATTTCAGAAACCCGTACTTCTATACCCGTCTAGTACGGAATGAAAGAAGTCCCCAGAATCCGTAAATTTTAAAAAAGTCGAAGTACCTCCATTTTAACTTATAAATTTGACATGTAACTTCAGTACAACTATAAGTATTTGTGACACTTTCTCACAGGAGGTAGATGAATTAATTGTGTATATAGTAGAGTATAAATAAACACAGATACACGTACACGCATACACACACACACACTATCTCTCTCTTGTACATTCAAGATAAGAGTCGTTTAAAGTTAATGTGTTATGTTATAACAATTGACATGAGTAATACAAGATGTAAAATCGATAAACCTTACATCTGTACGATCTTAACTTTCAAACATGGGAAAGAAATTCGAGAGACGACGGTTCGAGGGGGTCCGGAGTCGAGGACTGTTGGTGAAACGATGAGAACTAACGATCTTCAAACTGAAACAAAAGGAACGACGACGACGACGACGATTCAGCGAAGTCAGTACAGGCTGATACACGCTGGGGTATCTGCCGTCGGATGGTCCGAGGGGGCAGGGACCCTAAGAGGTCCGTTCTTGTGACCTCACCCAACGGTAAAGGAAGAGGTTACGTACTTTCACTTTTCACTTTCATTTCAACGAGTCAGCACAGGTTGAGATTCGCTGGGGTACCTGACGTCGGGTGGTCCGAGGAGGTAGGTCTAAGGAGTATATACACTATGGTACGTCAGAAACAAAAACAGACCCAATACAGTGAATCGTATTTCGGGAATTCCAGGTGGGTATAACAACGTTTATCGACGTAAAAAGAAAGAATACCAACTTATTTTATATATATATGTGTGTGTGTGTGTTATGTGCATATGTGTGGTAGAGTGGTGGGGGTGTGTAGAGAATAGGTAAGTAGACAACTACCCGTAAATCGAACAAAGACATAGAACCGGTAACACTTGTCACGACGACACTTGTACCCGTCCATCTATGGAGAAACTCTATGACTGAAGTAAAGAAAACCTATACATGGGTCTTCATCTCAACGAATCTAGTATACCATCAGGATGAAAGTTAAAAAAAATCCTTGGAGGTATGACAAAAGGTGTCACGGACGTGATTAATTGAAAGGATAGTTATCAGGTGTTTACAAGGGAACAGAGGTGTAGGAACGGTTATACACCATAGAGGACAGAAAGACTACTGTCGACAAGATTGTCCATACTCCATTATATAACAAACACTAAAACTAAACGTAAAGGGACTACTACGACTCGTGGAAAAGTACATGGACAACCGGTAAATATACAGAAGGAACTTTTTTTAGGTCCAGGAAACGGGTAAAAAGTTAGTCTAAATAAATAAAAAACGATACTTAGTACACTCACAAAATAATTATACGTAAACGTATAATTGGGAAGTAGTCTATATACTAAACATTTATAAAACAGGATAAAAGAAAAACATTTATAAATAAATAAACCGACGGAACCCAGAGTCAACGCCGAACGCCCTACAAGTAACGTCGTACGCCCTAGAAAGTGACACCGTACACCCGACTCAACGGGGAATAATACGGAGAGTGAATCAAGGGGTCGGTCCCTAACTTGGACTCCGGGGACGTAACATTCCGTCTAGGAATTTGGGACCTGGTGGTCCATTCAGGGAAACAGGTAAGAAATCCAACGGAAAAATAATTACCAGAAGGAAACGACACCTTCGAAAAATCAAACTACCTAGGGGAGAACAAATAAAAACGAAAATAGTGGAAAAGAAAACCACAGTCTAGGTTTTTTTGTAACAGTTCGGTTACAGTTCCTTTAATAGAGGATACAAAAGAGGATCCTAGAATTACCAAAGTCTGAAACAAAGTCATTAGGTCAGACTCAACCAAAAACGCGTACCAAATTCTATCATTAGAACAAAGTAAGAAAACATACACTAACAGGTCAAATAACTTCTCTGACAGGAAAAGGAAAGGGGTACCATATAAGAACCGAGGAACAGTCTTTAATTAAGTGGTAAATACGTACCCAATTAAAGATCCCAAAGATTAGACAATACAACTAGACACACAGACAAAAATACGGTCATGGTGTGACAAAACTAATAATATCGACACATTACCTACGAATATTTCTTTTAGTCCTTCGTACTACAAAGGTCAAAACAGGAAGAAAGAGTTCTAACGAAACCGATAAGTCCCATAAAACACCAAGGTATGTTAAAAATCCGTAAAACCAGGAGTAGGATACTCCCCAATATTAAAACATTCCCAAAATTTGTTCAAGTCTTAAAAATCTTTTTAGTGAGATTGAAGTCCTACCTATTAAGGAACTCACCCCGAAGACCCGCCCTCTCCAACCTATATAATCCTTTGATCCCATGTAAAGGTTCACTATCTGTTTGAACCAAACATGGTCCCACCTTCACCCTACCTTTCTCCACCCAACTGGACTCTACTGTTTACATCACACTAAGAACTTAGGGAGAACAGACGTAAAGTAGTTTAATCAGTGGTTCAATTATATTTGGAGAAGATTCCCTTTATAAGAGTGTCTCACTCATGTAAAGAATAATTTTACGAGTATTTATATATATAATTTTTTAAAACTTGTAAAACGTGTCATGGGGTGTTTCCCCTTGATAATTGAACAAAGACCTTTCCTAAGATCGTTGAGAGCAGACTATAAACGGGTTCTTAAGGGGACCTTGTGAGTCATTACTTTTTGGAGTAAGGTTTCCGGACCAAGTTATCGAAAGTTTGTAATCTGCGTAGTCTTTAGTGGACTACTCGAACAAGTTTGTGTTTAAAGAGCCAGTTTGGGGGTCTCAAAGATTAAGTCATTCATACTCAACCCCGGGCTCTAAAAAGAGGACATAGTTTAAGGGTCTGTTACGGTTACAAGGTCCAGACCCTTGATCACACTCTTGGTGATCTGTTAATCTCCACTCCATCAGTTCTCCACTTGAAGACCTTAATCTGTGTTTTGAGACAGGAAAGATCACTATACTGAACCCGTTTTAGTGGACACCCACGAAAACAAAGGGATAGACTCGGAATTACTTCCAATCTTACTCCCTACGAGTAAAAAAAAAAGTAAAATTACCACACTTTACGGAAAATAAAAATTTAATTTATGTCAACTAAATGTTACAACGCGGTTAGAGACGACATGTCGTTTCACTGAGTCAATATGAGTATATATGTAAGAAAATTTTATAAGAAAAGGTAATACCAAATAACGTCCTATATCTTATATCAAGGGATACGATATGTAATCCTGGAATGAATAGGTAAGATTTACATTATCCACCGTAGATGATTGGGGTTTGAGGGTCAGGTAGAAGGAAGGAGGGGAGAGGGGGAACCGTTGGTGTTTAGACAAGAAATACAAACTCAGACAAAGACGAAACGTCCATGCAAGTAAACACGGTATAAAATCCAAGGTGTACATTCACTATAATATACCATAAAAAGGGAAGAACGAAGTGCCATGAGAGATCGACATAGGTACAACGAAGTTTACCGTACTAAAGTAACAAATGTCGACACATCATAAGGTGGCATATATACACGACGTGACAGGAATAGACAAGTAGACATCTACCTGTAAATCCAACAAAAGTACAAAACCGAAGACCCCTGTCACGACAATGCTTGTATCTCCACATACATAAACAAACTTAATGTCAAAAGAGGACCCTTCCTCACCCTATACCATTAAGATAAAACCAAAAGACTCCTTGGAGCATGACAAAAGGTGTCACCGACGTGGTCGAATGTAAGAGTGGTTGTCACATCCTCCCGAGGGAAATCTTACTTCTGACAAATATCTCAATCCTATCCATGTGTTACTTACATCTTTGTAAGAGTACTTTTCTTTTACTGAAAATACACGGATCTCGTACGATGTTAAAAGGACATTTCGTTCTGTCTATTGAGAAAATCGAGCAAGAACCTTTTGCGAACAGTTTCAAGTCACAATATTGTATCGTCTCTAGAAATCAGTTGTCGGAACTTCCCTTTGGAAGTTCAAGACGAGACGAAGTACAGGAGTCAAGACCATTTAAGGATGGTCCCACACACAATCTACAAACCAACGGAGACGGGAGGGAGACTAGGCGTACTGGAACCGTTACTCGGACAGGGATCTGTCCCACAGGGTAGACCCTTGTCGGTCAACTACTCCCCCGTCTCTCGACTGAGTAGGTATGAGAACCCTCTGTCGACACCCGTTAAAAAGGGTCCAACGTATTCGGTAACCAAAGACTTTGTCTTTCTTTCTCGGAGACGGTCGATAATCGACTGGAGTACCTCTGTCAGTACCACACGGTTCTCCTCCGCACCCCTTCTCTGCTGGGTTCCCTCTGGGAGAATAAACTTACAATCCAGATGGGTCTAAGAAGTCGTTATTCGTTATTTACCGAGTGGATGTGTAAGGTAGAGTTTAAAGGTACCTATTTCTAGAGATGGACCTCGAACATACACTCTTAGATCATCAAAAGGTCTCATTGGTTTCCCTGGTCAGTTTACTTTGGTCTTGATTTGATCAATCGAAACGACTTTGGTGGGTAGTCAGTGGGACGTCCACATCGACCCCTCCACCCCGTCAGTCACGTCCGACAAAAGCTCGAAGACTTCTTGCACACTTTCGGTTTTACGCCCGACGTCCTCTTTCGACTTAAAATATTCCTTCGAAGGAATTGGGTTTTCCATTTGGACCCTATTCCGTTTACATGGGAAGTGAACCCGGAAGTACGTGACACGTGTAAAACCCACTAGATGTTTGTGACACTTGGTAAAGGTCTCACTGGAAAGTGGCACGTCAATTACAAGTTATAAATAACTGCAGGGCACTACCCTTGTAGAAATTTCAAACCGTACTGAGACCGGACCTCCCCAACACCCAAAACACAAACCCCTACACTCCTGAGACTTGAAACTCAGGAACCCAGGAACTTAGAGACACCCCTTTACCTACGTTCGTACTCCCAGACCTCTCGATCCTTCGTGTTCAGTCTCTCAAGGATGTGAAACGACAGAGACATACTAGAGAAAAATAGGGGTACAACTACACCGGACCCGATTGTTTTACATGCAAACCCCTCTACGGTCAAAAGATTTACCAGTCTTTTTGTAGCACAAAAGGACAATACCGGTTTCATATTAGTTTCGTAAGTTATCAAATTTAGTTTTGTTTCTAAACCCTCATAATTTGGATAATAGATTATAGATTCTACTACGGGCAAATTATTATCTAGTAGTAAGGTTTCCTCTCTTCGGGAAACCTTAAGTACAATAACAAGAAAGTAAAAGGGGAAATTAGTAAGCGGGACCCACTGGGGGGCGGTGTCACCCCTGTACGACACACGGAACGCACGCACCCATTTGCTCTCAAGTACCAGTGACAATCTGACCTGGAAAACTCCAACCTGACTGGTGGTAAAAGGACCTTCGTTTACCGTTATCTTTTAGGTACTTACTTTGACGTTTCATCAATGTCCCGTAGGACTTATAGATACGGGTCGAGACCCCGGTCAGTCTCAAGGAACCGACCAGCAGAGACTGGTATCGAGTAGACATACAAGGTTACCCTGTAAGTTGGTCGTGTGGAAATGACTCGTGGGTGAGTGATATTCGGCCTGAACAAATCCACGAACCTTGTGGAGTCACTTGTTTCGTCTATTTCTGTGGACGAGAGATCGTCCCTGTATCAATAAATACTAATTCCCTTCCTGTGTATAGGAGTGTATAGTAATGACAAGAGGCAAACGGTTCTACGTTCTGACGATCCTGACCAGTCTGATTGGTGGTCCCCCGTCGGATGGGGTACCCGAATCGGACCGACGATTCCGACGGACAGAAGATGACACATACATTCCGTCCGGGACCCCCTAAAATGGTTCTTCCTCCCCGTGTCAACCCAGGGACAGGTCTTTGTCCCCTTACAGTCTCTCCAGATCTTTCCTTCCGACACAAATCCTTAATCCTTCCCGTCCTATAACGAAGAGAAAGACGGGGTAAGACAGGAAAATGTCCCTCCCCAAAGGTTCGGTCCAGACTTCCACACACCATTACCACACCCGTCCGTGATCCAAGAAGTTGTTGATTGAGGGATTCGGACCTTAGACTCAGACCCTCACCGGGATGCACCCCATCCGTTTAGTAGAAAGTTTCCAAGCGTACAGGAGAAACCTTTCACCCTCGGTCTCTATTCGTTTGCAAGATAACATTTTTAGTACAAGAATTGATGATAAAATTTATAGAGATTCAAACTTCTTAATTATTACCTTTGTATTTTATATATTTTGAGAAATCCTATACTAACCTCTGAACAAAAACAAATAACAAATAAAGGTCATTTTGGAAAATTATATAATATGGAGTGGTCTCTGTGATGAAACGGTTGTTTCCAAGTAGATCAGTTTCGATACTAAAAGGGTCATCAGTACATACCTACACTCTCAACTTGACATTTCTTTCGAAAATGTCAACCTCTTCTGACAACTCTCAGACAACCTGACGTTCCTCTAGGTCGGTCAAGTAGGATTTCCTCTAGTCAGGACCCATACGTAACCTTCCTGACTACAACTTCGACTTTGAGATTATGAAACCGGTGGACTACACTTCTCGCCTAAGTAAACTTTTCTGGGACTACGACCCTTTCTAACTCCCGTCCTCCTCTTCCCCTCTTGTCTCCTGTCTCCAACCTACCGTAGTGACTGAGTTACCTGTACTCAAACCCACTTGAGGCCCTCAACCACTACCTGTCCCTCCGGACCACACAACGTCAGGTACCTCAGCGTTTCTCAACCTGTGCTGACTCGCTGATTTGACTTGACTTGACTATCGAGTGGGAAAAGGAACCTCAAAGTCTGTAAACAAGTTGAATTACATCACTTTTTTGACTTTCACAATCAACGAGTTAGTACATACTGAGAACGTTGGGGTACCTTACCTCGGACGGTCCAAGGAGACAGGTACCTTAAGAGGTCCGTTCTTATGACCTTACCCATCGGTAAGAGAAGAGGACCCCTAGAAGAACTGGGTCCCTAACTTGGACCCAGAAGGTGTAACGTCCGTCAAAGAAATAACAGACTCTGTGGTCCCTTCAGGAGTTGAATTATATTATAAAGGGGTTTTCCAAGTAGAAACCCTAGAAAATCAAAGGAATTTCTAGACAATTGTAGAACGAATTGGACCATAAGATGTCGGAAAGATAAACTTCACACTGGATACCTGGTCCTCGTTGTCGTAGTAGACCCTCGAACAATCTTTACGTCTTACCGTCGGGGGAGGGACCTGAGACTCAACAGGGTAATTTAAGGATGTGTACAATTGCAAGGTTTCACGACGAGATACCCTACGTACAGTTCTTCACGATCTAATCTCTCTCTCTCACTTCCCTATTTCACCTCCTCAAATGTCGTGTAACATCTAATAAAGGTCTCAAGGGTGTATCTTACACCTGAGAGATCTACAAGGAACTCGACTTACTTGACCCGACACAAGGAGTGTAGGGACGAACGGAAATGATTGAGTAGTACCGAGGTCCGGAAATAATTTTAGGACTAACCTCTAGAACTTAGTTCGAAATTTTGAATTCATTGAAACTTTACTCCAGTTTTAGTCTTATAAGTCACTCCTAGGAATTAATCTTTTCATACAGGAGTCCGACCCACCTAGGACTTGTCAAACGGTGATTCTTACCATTTAAGCTTTCTCCGTTTAATCGTGATTCAACGCAAGTACCACCGAAGGTATTCTACGTTCGTTTCAATGGAAAAGAAAGGAAGTTAAAATAAAGAGTACACTCCTACTGTTTACAAAAGAGAACATTAAAAGAAAATATTATCGCTAATAAAAACAAAACGTAATGGACCTGTAGAGTTATACCTGTCGTGTTTCAAAAGGTAGGATAGAATTAAGAATCTCATGTAACTAAAAATTTTTTAAATGACCTCAGTTAAAAGATACGTTGGTATAAAATAAGTCGTACTTTTAATCACGGTTAAAATTTGTAAATATCTCAACAAAGAGGTTCCTTTTCGTGTTTGATCTTTCTCTTTTTTTACAGTAAACTACTCTAAGTTTACCGAAACCGGTCTACTGACATCTTTGTAGAGGAATAGGTCTTGTCAGTGACCTTCAGGTAAATACTTTACTATAGACAGACTAAAGACAAATGAAACATCTCTTTCTTGTAAAAGACTCCTTAGTTTTGTTCACCGTTACACGTAAAAGAACAATCTGACTACACTCTCTACCGCCCTTCTGTATTATACATTTCGACTTCAAGGGGTAAATATGTATATTTTGTGTATATAAAATTCATTTATATAATTACCTAGTATGTTAAACGAAAAGTTTTTGGAAAAACACAAACGACAGGAATGGAGGAACAGGGGGGTTCGAGGGAGGAAAGGAGGACGAGTCTACACTGTCGTCCTAAGGTACACACGTTACCTAAAGGAACGTGTACACCTTAACGGGTATCCATAACAAGTAACGCGTGTACGAACAGACGGACATACATGTGACTCCACCTCTTGAAAAGAAGTAACAAAATTCTTACCCTATTATTTTATACGTGACGAGACTTAAACCAGAAAGAATGAGGTATTAACGAGTATCTTTGGAACGTTTCAAAGTAATTTGTATCGAGATTAAGTAGGAAAAGTTACCAACACCACACTTACTTGGTCTTAAATAAACTTGTACGGAAACGCTTATTCGTAAATAAAGGTAAGGAGGCGAAACGGTCATACTTGTTATGACCTTATTTACGAATACAGGAACTTTAAATTTTTGCAAAAAAAACTTCTCGTCAAATCCAAGTGTCGTTTTTATTCTCCTTCCTTATCCCTAAAGAGTGTACGGGAGACGGGAGTGTTACGTATCAGAGGAAACAATAGTTATGGGCGTGGCTCACCACGTAAACAATACGGTCTACTTGGATGTGCCTGTATAGTGTCAGTGTGTCTCCGGTATCAAATACAATCCCAAGCCCGGACCACAACGGATAGGATAACAAAGTATGTTTACATATTACTGTACACAAGTAGTAATATGCATGTCTTCTCAAAGTGACGGAATTTTTAGGAGTAAAGAGACGGAAAGTAGAAAGAGAGGAGTCAAGTCAAGTCAAGTCAACGAGTCAGCACAGGCTGATAAACGCTGGGGTACTTAGCGTCGTACGGTCCGGAGGGACAGGTAGTGGTTGAGGGCCTCAAGTGAGTCGGACTGTAGGTAGCTCAGGTACTACGGTAGGTCGGTAGAGTAGGAGACGGCAGGGGCAGAGGAGGACGGGGGTTAGGGTGGGTTGTAGTCTCAGAAAAGGTTACTCAGTTGAGAAGTGGACTCCACCGGTTTCATGGCCTCAAAGTCGAAATCGTAGAAAGGAAGACTTCTTGAGGGTCCTGACTAGAGGAAATCTTACCTGACCAACCTAGAGGAACGTCAGGTTCCCTAAGAGTTCTCAGAAGAGGTTGTGGTGTCAACTTTTCGTAGTTAAGAAACCACGAGTCGAAAGAAGTGTCAGGTTGAGAGTGTAGGTATGTACTGGTGACCTTTTTGGTATCGGAACTGATCTGCCTGGAAACAACCGTTTCATTACAGAGACGAAAGAGAGGATTGGGGACCGTTTGTGACTAGAAAGATGAGAGAGGGATTAACACGGAAAAGATCTTACAGTTCTTCGACATTAGTATATACAGGAACGTAAAAAAAGAAGACGGTTCATCTACTTCCACCTATATCTTCAAAGTCAAAATTTAAAGTTAGGGAAAAATGAAAAAATTTTTTTAATAAAATAGAACTTCATATTAATCAATTGTCACAACACAATCAAAGTACACATATCGTCTCACTAAGTGAATATGTTCGTATACATAGATAAGAAAAGGTTTAAGAAAAGGGTGAATCTAATAATATCTCTTAACCAAAAACACGAGAAGAAATAGACGACGTCTACGACGTTTGAATGGAGTGTCTCGGAAGTGTCGACTCTTGTCGGTACCCCGACTCAGATATCTCCCCTGTACCAGAAACGGATTCGGAGAAGTCGATGGTGAAAGAAGGACGAACCTTACGTCGATCACGATTCTAGTAAAAATTTGGACCAGGATGTTAAATCTATAATAAAACCGTTCACAAATAACTCGTACATGATACAAGACCGTCCTCCGAACTTCCCGTACCTATATTGTGTCCCCCTGTACCAGGAGACCGAAGTACTTTACACATTTACGAAACATCCTTGTTGTATTCCACGAGATTCCGGTGTTACTTGTTTCTCGATCTCACTACATCCCCTCTGCCACAAGCATTTCTGGATTTCCCTTGAGTCCAACCGGACTTTGTTGTCTTCCCCCCTTGGAAGACTTGTCTTTCGTGAGACTCCATCCCTCCTGGACCGGACAAAGACCCTCGTTTCTTTTTGAGTGGTACCGATTACCGGTCGTGACCTCTGTGTCCTCCTCGGTCTAGCCTACACCGGAACAACTAGAAAGTTCCTGAAACTTGAACCGACGACCACTCCTTCCCTACTCGTACAATTCATTCCCTACTGACACCGAATCCGGTTGTGACACTCTACCCTAAATCTCTTTTCGACTATTAAAATTCTACATCGAAAGGGGGTAAACATTCTAATCATATTTTGTTATATCGTTACCTTTAATGAAATATAAAAAAAAGGTCTAAACAGAGTAATAGAGAAATCTTATTTAAGACCTTCAATAGGAAACCTAGTTTTAACTACGAACAATTTTAAAACGGTGGATAATAGTTGGACGGTAGAGGTCGATGACACGTACCTTGTGAGGGTTGTTGTGACCACTCTCATCCCTAACGTGCCTTGAGTAATTGTGACACAGTAGTCAGAAAATTTATAAGGGTTAGGTTACCTACCTTTTATTCCAAAGTCATAATAAACATAAAGAAAATAATGAAGACACCAACTTAAAGAGTGATAATGTAACGGTGTTGACATTTGATATTTGAAATCCTCAAATATCAAAGGATTTTCCTTTACACCCTAACTTATTTTACGTTTTCTTTACCTCAATCCTGAAAGAAAGAGAATTTTTGTGGGAACCTGACGTTTCTCTAGTTTGGTTAGTTAGGATTTCCTTTAATTGAGACTTATAAGTAACTTTCCTGATACGACTTCGACTTTCAGGTCGGACTATGTTTGTCGGTTGAGTAACCTTTTCTAGGACTGTGACCCTTTCTGACTTCCGTTTTCCTCTTTCCCCACCGTCTCCTGTTCTACCAATCTATCGTAGTCACTGAGTTACCTGTACTCAAACTCGTTTGAGGTCCTCTATCACTTCCTGTCCCTTTGGACCGTACGATGTCAGACGCCCAACGTTTCTCAACCTGTACTAAATGATTGACTTATTGTTGTTTATCTACATTAATATGAGGGTCTTATACATATTGTATCACACACATTGTATACACATTGGGACCGTCTTACGGAAGTGAAATTTTTATCGAAGGTGGTCCTCTGAACGAAGAATGGATAATGAGGTCTATAAAACCTATAGATTTTTGGTTACTTGGTGATCGAAGGTATTCACTTGTCTCTTCAACGAGTCAACACAGGTTGAGAAACACTAGGGTACCTGCCATCGGATGGTCCGAGGAGGTAGGTACCTTAAAAGGTCCGTTCTCATGACCTCACCCAACAGTAAAGGAAGAGGTCCCCTAGAAGGGTTGGGTTCCTAGCTTGGGTCCAGAGGGTGTAACGTCCGTCTACGAAATGGCAGACTCGATGATCCCTTCGGACATATAAGTCAACACAGACTGAGAAATACTGGGGTACCTGACATCGGGCGGTCCGAGGAGACAGGAACTCTAAGGGGTCCGTTCTTATGACCTCACCCAACGGTAAAGGAGGAGGTCATATCATGTATGTATATGGTTGATGATATGGTTGATTAAGAGGTGGGTCCCTAACTTGAACGTAGAGGACGTAACGTCCACTTACGAAATGACGACTATCTGGTTTTATTTGCAACATCGGGATACGAAAAATTTAGATCCGTAGGGAAGGGACCACCGAGTCTACCATTTCGCAGACAGATGTTACACCCTCTGGACCCAAGCTAGGGACCCAACCTTTCAAGGGACCTCTTCCTTTACCGTTGTCTGAGGTCATGAGAACGGATCTTTTAGGGTACCTGCCTCCTCGGACCACAGGTACCCTAATGTTTCTCAGCCTGTACTGACTCGCTAAAGTGAAGTGAATAGGGAGTCATTTTCGTTCCACTTCATTGTCTACACCCTTTCTTAAAAAATAGACTATTAAGACGTACTTACTTCAAATAGGAAAATAACATGATAGTCCCATTGTCTCTGTCTGGTAATCGTAGCTTTTATGACCTTCATCCTCGGGATAGTAGGTGACATGTAACCCGAGAAAGATCCACGGTCCGTGACACGCTAGCTACGTACTTATGTAAGGGGAAGAGTCCAATTAAAAGGTAGAACGGGGGACTTCATCCGGATAATCATTGTTACGTCTTTGACCCGTAATTGGACATTTCATCTTTTGGGGTGTTTACGAGTCTCATTCGGTTGTGAGACCGGAGAACACATAAAGACTAAAAGAGGTAACTGTTAATGGTAAGTACCATCGGTCATGTTCGGGTTTGAAAATCATATATGTATATGGTCGATTATCGTCGAGGATCTTTACTCCTTTTAAACACTCCTTTCTTTAGATAAAACAAAAAGGAGTTCTTTTCATGAAGATAAGGGAACGTCAAAAGGTCTTTTTGTAACAAGGACTTTATGGTAAGAAGTTCAACAACCCAATTACGACTAGTATAACATCTCCTAAGAAAACATCCTTTCGTCTGTCCTGGAACCTCGGACATTTCTTATAAACACACGTCACTTAGGACTTCCAAGGCACAGTCTTCAAAGTCCTTACAAAACAGGAGACACGAAGATGGGTGACTCTCCGTACGTACCCTCTGAGTACAGACGTAGTAGTGTGACTTCGATGAGCGGTACAGTCATAACTACCCCGAACAAACATAGACCTGAGGGACCTTAACTACTCCAGTATCTAAAGACCAATATAAAGATCTTTATGACCAAAGATCAGATCTTTGTAGGAGTTTCTTCGTTGACGAGGAAACCAAAAGAATATAAGTCACACCGAAATTTTAATTACTCTTTTCTTAGTCCGATGACACAAATGGGGGTTTCTGGTTTATATATAAAAACAACAATACTCACACGTACTCACGTCGATACGAAGGTTTATGAATTGACAACAAAGTCCTTTCCGTGTACAAAGAATCACTAGAACCTTAGTGAGGAGTTCGGACCTCTATTATTGCATAAAATAGTACACGAGACCTCTAAAACAAAACGGTTTTTAGACCCTAAAGTTACTGTTTTTACGTCTTGTGTTTAGTTTCTTAGTAAAAGTTGGTCGAAGGTTATTGAAAAGAAACTTTTTCTTCCTAAGGTACAGTTTACAAATACAAGAGAACCAGATAAAGTACCGACACCACCCTACAGTTGTCACGTTCAACTAGGTTTCATCATCGAAACGGCACGAAGTCAGAACCGTTTCCCCACACATAACTAATCGTAAGAGGTCTGTTTGTCTGACTATACTATATACGTGTGTCTCTAGCTAAATGCATAACATTCCTTGACCGAGTACTTTAAAATATACATATACACATATATATATATAGTATAAAAAATCCTTAACCGAGTAAATTAATACCTCCTACCCCGGTCTTCCAACCTCTGGGTCCTCTCAGTTTCCACACCCATTTCTGAAGGACGACCTCTTAAGGGAGAATGAGAACGTTCCTAACTAGAATAACAAGATGAGTCCAGAAGTTGACTAACCTACACCGGGTGGATGTAATCCCTTCCGTTAAACTGAATGAATCTGATAGTCAAATTTGCGATTAGAGTAGGTGTCTGTGGGAGTGTATGTATAGGTCTTTTTTCAAACTGGTTTATAGACCCATGGGACTCTGGGTCGGATCAATTGTGTATTAATTTGTAGTGTCTCTTCTACGACAAAATTAGACCTTTACTTGGGCAGACACTCGTTTCCTTTTGTCTTACTCGGACCCCCTCTAGACTACGAAGAAAACATGTTTTGGGAGTACGATAACCTCCCGATCGGTCAATTCTCGTAAGTCAACCCCATCGTTTTCTTTAGAGGGTTCACCAACACTTCATATCCTACAGTCGGAAGGGAGTGCTGAAGTTAAGAAATTGGAAAATAAGATCTGATTGCATAGTGAAACCAAATATTCAAGACCTCTTTTTTCTATTTATACAAAGTCGAGGACAATGTGACTAAATAAACGAAAAAGTGATAACACAAGAATATCTACTCTTTCACATAAACTCTATTGTAAGATACACTGACCACAACATTTTTTCACTTACTATTAATTTTTTGTATTTCGGACGTGTGGGGTCACCTACGGACAGGACGTCATCCACGAGGACCCCGGTCTGGTGAAAGTGGTCTGGACGACCGTCCCGAGTGTCCCAAAAACCTTTTGAAAACCCTTAATTGAGGTAGTGAAGAACCATTTACCTACCCCTTTGTCTCCTTTGTCACCGACTGAAATAAAAAGACCCGAGGTTTTAGTGACGTCTACCACTGACGTCGGTACTTTAATTTTCTACGAATGATGAACCTTCCTTTCAATACTGGTTGGATCTGTCATATAATTTTTCGTCTCCAAGGTGTTTCCAAGTAGTCTAGTTCTAATACCAAAAAGGTCACCAGTACATACCTACACTCTCAACCTGATATTTCTTTCGACTCGTATCTTCTTTACTACGAAAACTTTACACCACAACTTCTTCTGAGAACTCTCAGGAAACCTGACGTTCCTCTAGGTTGGTCAGGTAGGATTTCCTTTAGTCAGGACCCACAAGCAACCTTCCTGACTACAACTTCGACTTTGAGGTTATGAAACCGGTGGACTACGTTTCTCGACTGAGTAAACTTTTCTATGACTACGACCCCTTCTAACTCCCGTTCTCCTCTTCCCCTACTGTCTCCTACTCTACCAACCTACAGTAGTGGCTTAGTTACCTGTATCCAAACCCACCTGAAACCCTCAACCACTACCTATCCCTCCGGACCACACGACACCAAGTGTCCCAGTGTTTCTTATCCTGTGTTGACTCGCTGACTTGACTTGACATGTGACCACCGGACTTACATGGTTATCGAGTGGAAGTAAGATATTCTACTCAAATGTAGAATGTCAGTTTAGTATTATCTATGGTTTAGAATAATTCTTTTTATCAGTTCTTCGACCCATTTGTGCGACGTCATTTGTTTTGTCTGTCTACAAAGTAAGTCAAGTCAGCGAGTCAGCACAGGTTGAGAAACCCTGGGGTACCTAACGTCGTACCGTCCGGAGGGACAGGTAGTGGTTGAGGACCTCGGATTAGTTTGAGTACAGGTAACGCAACCACTACGGTAGGTTGGTAGAGTAGAAGACAGTAGGGGAAGAGGTGGGTGGTTTTAGAAAGGGACTTAGTCCCAGAAAAGTTTACTCAGTCAAGAAGCACAGTCCACCGGTTTCATAACCTCAAAGTTGAAGTTGTAGTCAGGAAGGTTACTTATACGTCCTGACTAAAGGAAATCCTACCTGACCAACCTAGAGGAAATTCAGGTGCCCTGAGAGTTCTCAGAAGAGGTTGTGGTGTCAAGTTTTCGTAGTTAAGAAGCCACGAGTCGAAAGAATTATCAGGTTGAGAGTGTAGGTATGTACTGATGACCTTTTTGGTATCGGAACTGATCTACCTGGAAACAACCGTTTCATTACAGAGACGAAAAATTATACGACAGATCCAACCAGTATTGAAAAGGTTCCTCGTTCGCAGAAAATTAAAGTACCGACGTCAGTGGTAGACGTCACTAAAACCTCGGGGGTTTTTATTTCAGACAGTGAAAAAGGTGACAAAGGGGTAGACAAACGGTACTTCACTACCCTGGTCTATGATACTACAATCATAAGGCTTACAACTCAAAATTCGGTTGAAAAGTGAGAGGAGAAAGTGTAAGTAGTTCTTCGAGAAATCAAGGAGAAGTGAAAGAAGGTATTCCCACCATAGTAGACGTATAGACTCCAATAACTATAAAAAGGGTCGTTAGAACTAAAATCGATCACGAAGTAGGTCAAGTCGCAAAGAGTACTACATGAGACGTACATTCAATTTATTCGTCCCACTGTTATATGTCGGAACTACATGAGGAAAGGGATAAACCTGAGTCAGACAACAAGGTACAGGTCAGGATTGACAACGAAGAATTGGACGTATGTCTAAAGGGTCCTCCGTCCAGTCCAGCAGATCATAAGGGTAGAGAAAGTCTTAAAAGGTGTCAAATAACACTAAGTGTGTCAGTTTCCGAAACTGTATCAGTTATTTCGTCTTTATCTACAAAAAGACCTTGAGAGAGTGAAAAAACTACTAGGTTACCCACAACCGTTAAACTAGAGACTAACGAGACGGAAAAGATTTAGGTCGAACTTGTAGACCTTCAAGTACCAAGTACATGACGACTACGGACCAAACCTCTTAAAACTCGTAATAAAACGATCACACACCCTATTCACGTTAACACACTATCAACCTCGTGAGAAACCGTAACGGAAAGAAACCCTAACGTTACTTTTGACTGGAAAAGGTCAGGACACCGGTGACGACTCAAAAGGTTTAAACGACTGTATAACTCACTTCGTGAAAGTGTCGTAGTAGAAAATCCTAGACTTTATCGAGTTGACGTTAAGGTAGTGGAGGAGATCGAAACAAACGTCACTACGAAGAATTCCGGGTGAACTGAAGTGTAAGGTCCTGCAGACCGAGATCCACTCACTAGTGTGGTAGTACTAACACAGTACTTTACAAAAAACATATCAAGAAGGCACATAAGAAAGGTAGAGAATTATAGAAGACGAAGACAATCCAGGTATGGTAAAGACAGGAAATAACACGGTAGAAACGTACTTTACAAGGGAACCATAGAGATTAAAAGTGCTTCTCCAGAGATCTCAAAGGGTAAGATAACAAAAGGAGATAAAGAAACGTAACTAGGGACTCGTTCCGAAAGAATAGAGAGGAATGATAAGAAACCTTGAGACGTAGGTTTACTCATATAGAAAGGAAAAGAGGAAAGGGAAAACGAAGAGAAGAAAAGTATCGATAAACATTCCGGAGGAGTCTGTTGGTAAAACGGAAAAACATAAAAAAAAAAGAACCACTACCAGAACTAGGGACGGAGGACATGTTACAGTGCTTGGAGACAGATAGTAAAAAGTCCGTGAGATAGTCTAGATTAGGGAACTTAAATAAACAGTGAAGGTGACATATTAGCATTCCTTAAACTAAATCCAGTATGGACAGGTAGATCAGTTCCGATACCGAAAAGGTCACCAGTACATACCTACACTCTCAACCTGACACTTCTTTCGACTCGTGGTTTCTTAACTACGAAAAGTCGACACCACAACCTCTTCTGAGAACTCTCAGGGAACCTGACGTTCCTCTAGGTTGGTCGGGTAAGACTTCCTCTAGCCGAGACCCTAAAGAAACCTTCCTTACTACGATTTCAACTTTGAGGTCATGAAACCGGTGGAGTACCCTTTTCAACTGAGTAACCTTTTCTGAGACTACGACCCTCCCTAACCCCCGTCCTCCTCTTCCCCTGCTGGCTCCTACTCTACCGACCTACCGTAGTGACTGAACCACCTGCACTTAGACGTACTTGAGGTCCTCAACCACTACCTGTCCCTCCGGACCACACGACGTTAAGTACCCCAGCGTTTCTCAACCTGTGTTGAATCGCTGACTTGACTTGACTTGACTTGACTTACCAGATCACCAAAAGGGATGAAAGAAGTTAAATTCAGACTTAAACCGTTATTCCTCAAGTACTAGACTCGGTGTTAGACAAGGACCGGAACAAAAACGACTGAGATATCTCGAAGAGGTAGAAACCAACGATTCTTATATTAGTTAGACTAAAACTATGACTGGTAGACCACTACAAGTACACATTTCAGAAGATAACACAATAACCTTCTCTCACAAACGATACTAGTCACACAAGAGAACCGTTTAGAGATAATCGGAAACAGGACAAAGTAAGACATGAGGTTCCGGTTTAAACGAACAATGAGGTCCATAAAGAACTGAAGGAGGACAATATAAGGTCAGGGGATNCAGTACATACCTACACTCTCAACCTGACACTTCTTTCGACTCGTGACTTATTAACTACGAAAAGTCGACACCACAACCTCTTCTGAGAACTCTCAGGGAACCTGACGTTCCTCTAGGTTGGTCGGGTAAGACTTCCTCTAGCCGGGACCCTAAAGAAACCTTCCTTACTACGATTTCAACTTTGAGGTCATGAAACCGGTGGAGTACCCTTTTCAACTGAGTAACCTTTTCTGAGACTACGACCCTCCCTAACCTCCGTCCTCCTCTTCCCCTGTTGGATCCTACTCTACCGACCTACCGTAGTGACTGAACCACCTGCACTTAGACGTACTTGAGGTCCTCAACCACTACCTGTCCCTCCGGACCACACGACGTTAAGTACCCCAGCGTTTCTCAACGTGTGTTGAATCGCTGACTTGACTTGACTTGACTTGACTTACCAGATCACCAAAAGGGATGAAAGAAGTTAAATTCAGACTTAAACCGTTATTCCTCAAGTACTAGACTCGGTGTTAGACAAGGACCGGAACAAAAACGACTGAGATATCTCGAAGAGGTAGAAACCAACGATTCTTATATTAGTTAGACTAAAACTATGACTGGTAGACCACTACAAGTACACATTTCAGAAGATAACACAATAACCTTCTCTCACAAACGATACTAGTCACACAAGAGAACCGTTTAGAGATAATCGGAAACAGGACAAAGTAAGACATGAGGTTCCGGTTTAAACGAACAATGAGGTCCATAAAGAACTGAAGGAGGACAATATAAGGTCAGGGGATTTTACTTTTCCTGTAGAAAAAACTCACAATCAGATCTTCCAGAACATCCAGAAGTATCTTGGCAAGTTGAAGTCGAAGAAGTCGTAAGGACAAGACCAGTAGTTGAACCTAATGACACTATGACTTACCAAACGGAACCTTTACTCGCCTCTAGTAAGACAGTAAAAACTCTAACATAGGTTCATGACGTAAAACCCGAGAAGACAACTGATACTCCCGATGAGGTAAAGAAGATTCCCCAAGAACGGGTGTCATCATGTATATTACCAGTAGACTCAATTTAAGTGGGTAAGGTCGGGTAAAATCAAACGACTAAAGATTTTACAGTCACAAGTGTGAACGGTAGAGGACAAACTGATGAAGGTTAAACGGAACTAAGTACCTGGATTGTAAGATCCAAGGATACGTTATAACGAGAAATGTCGTAGCCTGAAATGAAGGTAGTGGTCAGGGTAAGTGTTGACCCACAACAAAAACGAAACCGAAGTAGAGAAGTAAGAAAGACCTCAATAAAGAGGTGCTAAAGGTGATCGTATAACCCGTGGATGGCTGGACCCCTCAAGTAGAAAGTTACAGTATCGAAAAACGGAAAAGTATGACAAGTACCCCAAGAGTCCCTTTCTATGACTTCACCGAACGGTAAGGAAAGAGGTCACCTGGTGTAAAACAGTCTTGAGAGGTGGTACTGGGTAGGTAGAACCCACCGGGATGTACCGTACCGAGTATCGAAGCAACTCAATCTGTTCCGATACCAGGTACACTAGTCTAACCAATCAAAAGACACTGACACCAAAAACGGTGTAACTATCGTTCTACTTGTACTAAAAATCGTTAATGTTTACAGTCAGAGTTCCTAAAGGTCTATATTTCAGTCATTTGGTATCTATTGTCTGAATACCTACCCTTCTCTCCCCTCCTCTCGTACTTTACATACCTCTCTCATTGAATCTGTACATGTAATGGTATACATTTTATCTATCGGTAACCCTTAAACGACATACAGAGTCCTTTGTGTTTATCCCCTAGACGTAGTCGGATCTTCCCACCTACACTCCCCTCTATCCTCCCTCCAAGTTCTCCCTCCCCTATATACATGTAAATACCGAATAAGTACAACTCCACACTGTCTTTTGTTGTTTTAAGACATTTCGTTAATAGGGAGTTAATTTTTTATTTATGTAAAGTTTTTATTTCAATTATTTGTACTTGTAAGTTGTAGTAGGAGATACAGACGTTATTTGTTCATCTTTTACTTTGGTGTGTTACTTTTACGTTGTAGATCCCCTGAAAGGACCACCGAATCTGACATTTCTTAGGCTGACGTCACTTCCTCTCGGTATAGACTAGGACCCAGCCCTTCTAGGGGACCTCTTCCTTTACCGTTGGGTGAGGTCATAAGAACGGACCCTTTAGGGCACCTGTCTCGTCGGACCACCTGATGTCAGGTACCACAGCGTCTCGTCTATACTGACTCACTGATTGTGAAAGTCAAAGTTCATCTTGTCTTACCTTTCGGGTCTTTGTCTGAGTTCACAAGTGTCCGTAGAAAATACATCCTCTATTAAAGTATTTAAATATGTTATAAATATTTTTTGTTCTTATTTCCTGTTCTTTATCTTTTTAATCGTTTCCTACAGTTACCCGTGAACATGTTCCCCATTAGACTATTTTATAGTAAGAGTGATTGTTACTCCTTCTAAGTTGATTAAGTAAAGTTTAATCAAATAATATTATTATTTAAATAATGATATTTTAACTGTTTTAGACTTCCAACTTATTATTTTTCAAAAGATAAATTTTCTGTAAATGGCAGAGAGAGAAACGTTTAAGGTGATTACATTATGTTAATTTTTTATGTGTAAAATGAAAGTACAAAACCAGAAACGATTTTCTCGTTTTATTGATTTACTTATTTATTCACTTGTTTTCTTATTTGTTTATCCATTTTAGTTTCATGTTCTTATCTCAGAACCTTTTTTTGTCTTGTATTTTTTGTACTCAAAAATCTGCATTTCACCTGTCCTCACATTAACTGAATCGCCTCTTCTACTTTACTTGCAAATTTACGGACGTTCCCACCTATTGACACTTCTCACCCGTTTACACAAGACTTCTGAGGGACTTCAGAAACATAACTTCTTTTGTCGGTGACACTGTCCACCCGAACACACACCTCGACGATTGTAGTACTCTCAACCTTCACACGTACCGTTTGGCAACTCAATAGAACCAGAGAAGGAGGTGGCGTAGGACGTCGTCCACGGATGTGGAGAGGACACGGACTGTCCTAGGGTCTCTGAATCAGATTTCTGTAGTTTTATGTGTTCGACACCGGTCCATATCAGTAACTGAACGACGACGACGACGATTCAGTGAAGTCAGCACAGACTGAGTCACGCTGGGGTATCTGCCGTCGGGTAGTCCGAGGAGGTAGGGACCCTAAGAGTCCGTTCTTGTGACCTCACCCAAGGGTAAAGGAAGAGATTACGCACTTTCACTTCAACGAATCAACACAGGGTAAGGATCGCTGGGGTACCCGGCGTCGGGTGGTCCGAGGAGACAGGTACCCTAAAAGGTCCGTTCTCATGACCTCACCCGACGGTAACGGAAGAGACTCAGTAACTGAACCCTCGGAGTGTTTCTTTTACGACGACACCAAAATATCATTCCACGTGGATCCTCGAAGATCATTTAGAAAACCACGGAGTGAGTTGATACTTACTGTGTCCATTTTGTAATTCCTAAACTGTTTTCAGAGGTCGTACTTTGTCTTTCTGTTTTTGTTTTGTCTCTTTTCCCTTAATCTACTCCGTTTAGTTAATTCTTTCATCCAAACACAAACGAGCCCCTTTCCGTCCGACAACTGTCTTTTACTGCACACTGTAACTGTCTCTACCCCAAAGATAACCCCCACGACTTTCAAAACCTTTTAACTTACCCTACTACCGACGTATTGAATCGTTCATATCATCTCCACAGTTCTATGTCTCCCTTTACCGGGGTATCAAGGGAGAAACTCGGGTCTACGGATCTCATGGTAATATTCGTCATGGAACACAAAGACGGGTCTTAACAAGACACATATCCGTTTAATGTATGTGTATGTATGTATACGTTTATTGAAGGTACGTCTGTGTTTGTACACAGACCATATACAAAATGTTTTGTCTCCGAAACACGTAAAAAGTTGAGTCAAAAAATTTTTTGTGAGTTGATACACATACCCTGTAAGAAGGCACAGTAGCTCACATAAAGAGTGTAAGTAAAATCCTAACGTACTGTAATACGTCTTACCGACTTCGTATTAAATAATTTTTAGGACTACCTACATGTAGAGTCAATAGATGTACGGAAACGGAAATATTTGTGACTTGTCGAAGTACAGATGTCGGACCTCTCGAACACGTTTATAAAGATTTGATACTTAAGGACCTCAGGTTGGTGACGGTTTAACGGGACCGTCTCGAACAAAGTATTATAATAAATAATTATATGAGAGAGGAGAGGGAAGTAAGAACAATCACGATTCATGATGGTTAGAAGATGTAAGAACGGTTGGATTCGTCTCTTTTCACTAGAGAGAAATTAGGTGAAAGAGACTAGTAATAGTAGAAAAACATAAAGAAGGTAGTCAACGAAAGATCGAAAGACCTACGAAAATTTGTTCCTTATAGGTCGGAAGTCTTGAAAGAAATGATCTGGTTCTCAAGTACCCGGACGACACCTAAAAAGTACAACTTTGTTCGCCAAGAAAAGGTTCCAGTGACCTGTGCGTGACGTAGTCCGTGGTCTGTGACACGCAAAGGACGTAGCGAAGGAAGAGAGTAGCACTAAGAACACTCCTCTTGATACTAAATCGGAGTAAACCACTGTTCTTTGACCTTGGATCTCCCTAATTGAGTGACAAGGTACCAATTATGTGGCTATCACAATCGGTGAGCTAAGTAATGATAATTATAATTGGTTTCCAATTATGTAACGTAGTCCTCGTTGAAACGTTACAATTACTCTTTTTACTGATAATTGTAACGACCTATTAAAAATTTCATAATAAAAACGAAACCAGAGTATAAAAAGAAGAAGGTACGGGGGTTTTCGGAACGGAGCCCAATAAGAGTCCAACTTTTACTCAACGTGTTGACAACATAGAAGAATCGTACACCCCACACACACACACACACACACACACACACACACACACACACACACACACTATCTCACTCACACACCAAACTTTGGTCGGAAACCAAAAACCCCGAAACGAAAGGGTCTTTCCTCCGACGTACGCGCCTCCCCACCTTGTTTCTCCTTCGTTACTGGGACGTCCTTCTAGGTAAAAGATCGAGTCCTTTTGGATCCCCGACAAAACTCTTCGGTACAACCTGTCCGGGTCTAGGGAGTGTTTCGAAGTCCCTCTTACCGACAGGTGAGGACGTCCATCACTCGGTACACCTGGATTTCTCTCGTCTGGAAAGTCTTATTAGACGAGTCGTAATCCTGGTCCTTGGTGGTACCCCGAGGTACCTCTCGACCCTCCTCCAAGGGTGTTTCTACCTTTAACTCAAAAGATGGTTGGTTTATCCTATCCCTAAAGTTAAGTCTGGAGTAAACTAAAACTTTTTTTATTACTCTGTAAAGACCGTAAGGGTACAATTATAAACGTTCAAGTGAGAATAATATATCTTTCTCGTATAGAACCCGTCAAAGACTATATAGGTTCCATAATTGGTTGTTTTCTACATCTACTTAGTTTATAAAAATCGAGTCACTCGTTTACTGATGGTCTGGTGGTCTATTACTTTCAAACTAACTTTGGAACGTAGACCAAGGACAATTGGTTTATCTCCGTTTTATACACGAGTTCCAAAGAACGGTCAATTAAATTTTTCTTTAAACCTAAAGTACCCAGAATCACCTTCAGATCAAGGTCCCTGGGTTACCCGTACTTTAGTATTCATTGACATTACTCAATCTGTCCGAGTATAAAAGAAAAGGTATAACATTTTCGTTACTATTGGTGAAGAGTCTTATAATCTTGCATCTGTGATCAATGAGTGTTAGGGAGAGGGTTTATGTTAAACATCAAAAGATAACGTGTAAGAAAGTCACAAGAAGGACACTATTACCTTTTGTGTATAGATACATGTATACAAACATAAACATCGTCGTACCTTAATGAGCATGTCTTCTACCACACGTAAGACATAGAAGTGTCTTATAAATAGTACGAAAATATATCAGTAATACTCATAATGAGTAGAAGAACGAATTTCAGGTAGTCTGCATCTAGGAGCAAAAGAATAGATAAGGGACACCACCAACTCAGTAATCCTACGACAGCCCAAAAACAAGGATCTTTATTACTGTACCGGTGTGGAGACTCGTCTTTCGGTCCTCGGTTTCTGTCTCGGGAGGATACCGAGACGTAAACACGGACAGTGGTTCAGTGGAAGACTTTCCCGACACGGTCAAACGTGAGTCGTTGGGGGCACCCCAACCAGTAAGAAGAAAAGGTCTAACCAATCGTTTTTACCACACAAACCCTAATCGTTTACGTTTGAGAATATATATCCTACCTATTTGTTGTTCCAGGATGAATGACATGTGTCCCTTAATATAAGTCATAGATACAATTTGGCATTACCTTTTCTTATACTTTTTCTTATATATATTTGACTCAGTGAAATGACATATCGTCTTTAATTTGTGTTGTAACATTTGGTTAATATAAAGCTATTTTAATTTTTTATTTAATTTTTTACTACACACACACAATCCCGACACATACACAATCAACGAGTCAACATAGACTGAGTAACGTTGGGGGACCTGACATCGGGCGGTCCGAAGAGACAGGTGCCCTAAAGGGTCCGTTCTTATGACCTCACCCAACGGTAAAGGAAGAAGTTCCCTAGAAGGGCTGGGTCCCTAGTTTGACCTTAGAGGACGTAACGTCCGTCTAAGAAATGATAGACTCATTGGTCCCTTCAGTAACCAGATTAAATATGATTCTAGTACTTACTAAAACTTGTAGAAGGGTATACAAATTATTACTGGACAAACCGGAGACAACACTTATATGAAATTACTGTCACCCGAACACATAAAATTAATAAGGTTGACTACGTATCTCTTTTGGGTCTTCGAGTAAAGCGATCTTGACCAGAACAGAAGAGTACTCTACCCTTTCCTTTAAACTCCAAAAGATACTTACTGTGTGGATATCAAATCTCCCCAGGGAAGGACCCCACACGAGTCCCCGAGGTTCACGGTCAGGTGTAGGACCGAGAGAAGGAGACGACAGACGTCTTCGACCCCGAGGACCGGTCAAGGACCAGGGACCCCGGAGGGGACCCAGTAGAATATTTGAATTAAGGGTGTGTTTCCTACCTCGAGTACACGGTACCAAAATCTCAAATAACTCCAAAACTCACGTAAAACTTGAATAATTGTTATATTGGTCATCCTTTCTTTGTTTATGGTTGGGTTTGTCAAATCTTCCGATAAATTCTTTGACCTTAAACATGTCAACTGATCCTTTTCACACGGACTTACTCTGAAGAGTCCATATAGACTCACCAGTAGTGAAAGACGTCAGAATTTACCCTTGTCTCCGATTTCAAGAGACTCAGTGTAGAAGGGTCTCCACCAGTCAAAAGACACAGACGAACCGACTCGATGGCAGGGTCTAATAAGTCACTTTGTGAGGAGATCCACGACGACTCTTTCACACAACACCAACACTGACTTCAGGGAGTAGTCGACAGAAATTCATTCCTCCTAATAGGGTGTACTGGACCGACCAAACTAGACTAGTCAACTTCCCATCTCCGAAGGGACCACCCCCTCTCTAAGTGGTACCTGTTGTCGAAGTCAGTGGGAAAGTGTCTCAGATGGAGTGTTTAAAGTTTGAACAGGGTAGTCTAGGGTTTCGATGGGAACACTGTTTGGAGAATATATACAAAAGATGTCGAAGACACAGTCTCCAACTTGGGACCGACTGTGCGCGACGTCATAGGATCAGTGGACGGAGGGGAGGGAGGGGAAGGGGAAAGGTAAGGTGAGACTTACCCGAAAACATGTAGGGTAAGAGGTGAAAAGGGACCTCGGTGAGTCCGACTACGTCGTATCTCTCTTTTCAGTTAATGATTATTCTTTCGTATTGGTCCTCCGCAGAATAAACAAAGGTGGACAGAGGAGGGTAGGTTTTAAAGTAATACTTTTTAAAGTTTGGTGTCGTTTAAACTTTTTACAATATTATTTATGGACATGTTAGACATAAAACGGTATTTTAAAAGTAATGTACATAGGTAGGTGCATATCAGATGAACAGGTAGTTGGGTACAATAAAAAACTACGTAAAGTTCATTCGAGGTCTATAATTATGGAAAGAGGGGTTCACGAAGTCGTACACGTAGTAGTTCTTTTAAGTACAATCACATATCGAGATAAATTTTTTAGATAAATAAATAAACCAGCGTAGTCCAGAACCGACGTAATCCTCCCTAGAATCCAACACTGTGTGCCTCAGAAATTGACACAGTACGTCCGAGGCCTCAACGTCTGAGTCAGTAACGTTGTGTACCCGAATCAACGAGGTACCGTACGCTCTAGAATTAAGGGGTCGGTCCCAAACTTGGGTGCAGGGAACGTAACGTTCGACCTAAGAATTGGTGTCATTTCAGGGATATGGAGAAAACAACTCCCTTTAACGTCGTTCGACGGTCAAGAATTCATATGGTAAATTACTCAAACCTTTTCGCCAAAGTGGACACACTAGACTTCAAGTAGTTGTCCTGTAAGTATAGTGGGGGTTAAAAGGGGTACAAGGGAACCAGTAGGAAAGAAGTGGGGTGGCCTTCGTTGGTAACTAAAAAAGGTAGATTTAATCAAAACGAATAAGTACTTTAATTATTAATACCTTAGTGTCACCCGTATGGGAAAACAAAGACAGAAGAAAGTAAGTTGTACTACAAAAACTCTAAGTAGGTACAACAACTTGCATAGTGACACAAGGTAAAACGTCCACTCTTCGTAAAGTAACATGTCTATATAGTGTCGAACTAATTTGTAAGAGAGTAACTATCTATAGACTCAACAAAACCGATAATACTTATTTCGACGATACTTACAAGAACACCCCTTTTTTTCACCTTCGTCGCTGTCTAAACTAAAAGAATCCGGGGGTTTAGTGACGACTACAACTTACGTTGGTACTTTAATTTTCTATGAACGAGGAACCTTCCTTTCGATACTGTTTGGATCTGTCACATAATTTTTCGTCTCTGTAGTAAAACGGTTGTTTTCAGGGATATCAGTTTCGATACCAAAAAGGTCATCAGTGCATGTTTACACTCTTTCGACTTCTTGACTTCGAAAGTTTAACACCACGACTTCTTCGAGAACACTCAGGGAACCCGTTATTTCTCTCGTTTGGTCATTTAGGATTTCCTTTAGTTGAGACTTACAAGTAACCTTCCTGACTACGACTTCGACTTCAAGGTTATGTAACCAATGGATTACTCTTCTCGACTGAGTAACCTTTTCAGAGACTACGACCCTTTCTGACTCCCGTCCACCTCTTCACCCACCGTCTTTTACTCTACCAACCTACCGTAACGTTGAGTTACTGTACTTAAACTCGTTTGAGACCCACTATGACTTCCTATCCCTTCGGACCGCACGACGTAGACACCCCAGCGTTTCTCAGCCTGTACTGAATCGCTTACTTTTCGTTGTAGTTTACAAAAAGTAACCCGATTATAGACCCTAACTTTAACCATCCAAAGGTTACCATTTTTACAAATACAAATTTACTTCGATGGTCTGGAAAAGAGTTCAACCAACGTGACAAAATATGAAGGTGACCATCCCGAACCCCAGAGACTAACGGGACATAGGAGTAGTCACAAAGTATAACAGTCAGAAAATAAAACTCGGTAAGACCATCCATACATCACTGTAGAGTAAACCAAAATTAAAAGTGTGAAGGGACTACTGACTACTACAACTCGGGAAAAAGTACCATTGCGACAAAACCCAGTGCACAAATGTGTAGAGATTTAGTGAAGGTGGGGGTCGAAACACCCTCTGGTCTCTCTGGACCAGTTCTCAATGTAAGATTTTAAGATAAAACTCTCTACAGAAGTACTTCGGACCCATCTTAAGAACTGAGATCACCCCTTAGACCTGTGTATTCCAGATGATATTTACGGTCCAAGACTTGCCTTCTCTGAGACACTTTCCGGTTGACCCAGTCCTAGATCTCGTCACTCATTTCCTCGAGTACTCCTGGTACCCCAGTCAATCTTGGTACCTCAGTCACTCCTAATTCCCCGATCATTCCCGGTCCTCCTGATTACTCCGGTAACTGGAACTTAAGACCCACAGATCAGGTGGAGGTACGTAGTTGTCACTCAACTTTTCCCTACAGAACCCGACATTATTGATAAACCCCTGTTAAAAGGTTATTCCGTCATCAAAAAAAGAATACTTAATCATATACTGTAAGTATACTATTTTAATAACTTGTAAAAGGATAACATATATGGTATCTGTGAAGGGGGTCAGATAACAAACTCTGAGATCGAAGAGTGCATCACTGAGAGGTTTCACCCCCACCTTAATACTACCCCTAAAAGTCTATAATTACACATTAAGTAACATATTGGGGGTTTACAAACTACCAGTTGTAAGACTTTCCAACACCGGCGTTTGACATTTAATGGAGTCCTTAACACTGGAGACCTCCTCTCCTAAAGCTAGGTCCCGGTCTCTACTCCGAACTAGTGAGTCTCGAAGACACATCGTTTCAAAATAATTTCATATTTTCTCTATCTCTTTCTAAAACTGTATCTGTAGTCTTCCCCTGTCTTTCTCACGGGAGAACGATCAAAAATCGTTCCACAAAATATGGACAATCGTTCGACGATTAGTCTAATTTTTTTTTTTTTTTGTTTTTGTAGAGTTCTGACTCTCTCGATGTGGTCCGGCGAGAGGGTGTTGTACGTAAAACTTTATCTTACCGTGTTCTCCTCAGTAGAGACCGGTATTTGGTTAACTGTACTTCGAACTTCTTTCCGTCAAAGGTTTTGTTTATGTATTGAAGTAATTGTATCAAATTCCTTTGTAAAGGTACTCATTCTGTATGACCAAAGGACTCGGTAATAGTCGAGTTCCAAACTCTTTTTCCAATCAGAATCCACCTTGTCTAACTTCTTTCCGTCTAAGGTTTCGTTTATGTATCAAATTAATTGGATCGAATTCTTTTTGTAAAGGTATTCTCTTTACGTAACCAATCGAGTTCCAAACTCTTTTCAATTCGAGTCCACCTTGGTCCACAGTAGTACTGTTGTTTCTTAATTAAAACATAAAGATGAAATTATTTTATATGAAATTATATGAAATTAAAACATCTCTTCCTTTTTTGACAGACGTTAAATAAAGGAGGACGTTGAATTCTCTTTTATTTGTAGACGGTGAACGACAAGTAAAGGAGGACGACGAACCCTTGGAAACCCGAAGGATGGACTGGTAATTGTGAGAGTTAAAGAGTTTCGACTTGAAATCCAACTTAGTTCATGAACCGACCTTTTACTAAACAGAAAGATCGTTGACGTTGAATAAACGGATATCTCCTTTTACCCACCCTCGACAACCTATCGTGGGGGACAAGGTTCGATTGGCACAATACGTTTTGACCTGAAAATGTTTCCTATGTTTTTGTTCTCCACTAAAAAGATAGAATTCAAAACAACCTATCCTCAAGTGGTCTCCAAGTAAGTTGAAAGTTCAGGAAGAGGTCAGTTTTATATTAAACCAACAGTTTTACAGTATTCCGTTGACTAAGATGGTCTGTCCTTGTCAGCGTCTCGTTATTCTCCTGGAGGGGTTGTCTCCAAAAAAAAAAAAAAGGGTCCTCTCTCCCGTCGTATTCGGCCGTGTGGACGACCCCTGTGGGAGGACCAAACGTAATCAGGGTGTACAGTCCCGGTACGTCCTGGAGACATCTGACTTGCAAACATACGTGGTGGAGGTAGGGTTTAAGTATACAAGTTTGGACTGTGAGTTACGCTATTACAATCCTCCACCCTGAAGACTCTCGATTCATCCAGAACTCCCACCTCCGGGGAACTTACCCTAGTCACAGAAAGGGGGTACACTCCTGTGTCGGTCTTCTGTCGACAGATACTTGGTACTTCACTCGAGAGTGGTCTATGGTTTAGACGGACACAGAACTAGAACTGAATCGGAGGTTTTGACACTCTTTATTTACAGACAATTCAGTGAACCAGATACCGTTTAAAGAACATACCGGTCACCGAGGACTCCCCGGGGACGGAATCATGAGTGATAGGAAGTCACTGACGCACTTAGACACTCCCTCATTCTTTAACGGAATCAGTCGATCCCGACGATATTTTTTTGTGTGGTATCCGACTCACCAAATTTGTGGTGTCTAAATAAAGAATTACCAAATTACTGACTTTCAGGTTCTAGTTCCACGGTCGGTTGAACCAAGGGACTACTTGAGAGTGAGGGACCGAACATCTTACCGATGGAAGAACGATAAAGGAGTGTACCGTCTTTCTGTCTCGTTTGAGAGGTCAGGGAAGAACTTTCCTGTGATTAGAGTAGTACTCTCGTGGTGGGAGTATTGAATTAGATTTGGGTTAATGGAGGGTTTTCAGGGTAAAGGTTTGTGGTTACTTGACCCCCGATCCCAAAATTATATACCCAAATTTTTCCCTTGTGAGGTAGGATATTATAAGACGGAGACGGGGAGGGGGGTTTAAGTATAGAAAGAGACAAGTTTTATGTAAGTAAGGTATGGTTCTTGACGATTTCAGAATTAATTAAGTCGTAGTTACGATTTGAAATTTCAGGTTTCAGAGTAGTTTTAGTGTACACCTACTCTGAACTTGATATTAAATAGGACTTCGTTTTAAGGAGAGGTCGACACTTAGACACTTCGGTTTGTTCAATATACGAAGATTTATGTTACCGTCTTGTTCGGATCCTATCGATATGGATAAAAGTTTACCTCTTAATCCTTTTTTTCTCCTCCTTCCAGGATTCGTTCATGTTTTGTATTACTCATTCTAAGGTCTGGAATTTCAAACTCTAATTAGGAAAAACCAAGATACGAGACGGAAGACCTGGGTGATCGGACCAAATACTGCTCTAAACAAAATTTCTTAACCGAATATACCAGTACCTCCGACTCTTCAGGTTCGAGACGTCAGACGTTCGAAATCTGCATTCTTCTGGGTCCTTACGGTTACCATCAAAGTCAGAGTCGGGGTTTCGGACTCTTCATCCCCCTGGTTCCCACACGTTCAAGGTCAGGTTCAAGGTCAATCTTCTGTCCTCTTCTGACTACAGGGTAGATTTTCGGTCAGTGTGTCTCTCTCGTTTAAGAAGGAAGGAGGGAAAATAGATAAGTCCGGAAGTTGACTAACCTACCCGGAAGTTGAATAACCTACCCGTCAGACGAAGTGAGTCAGACGACTAAGTTTACGATTGGAGTAGGTCTTTGTGGGAGTGTCTATGTAAGTCTTAGACCAAATTAGTTTATAACCCCGTGGGACTAAAAGAGTCCCATATACGGGTCATTACCATAACAACCCAGGATACGGTATGTAGTATAACTATGTACATCTCCGGTTGTTATAACACCCCCGTTAATAGAAGGTTAATTTTTATTTATTTTTCGTTTATGTATCTTTTTATTTTTTATTTTTCTTTATGTATTTTTTTATTTTCTTTACTTCTCCCATTATATTCCCAACTACATAGGGACGATATCGTCTCCGGTACCACGGGGTAGGTGTCGGGAACCGGAGACCTCAAGGTCCATCTCTCAAGAGTCCAGGACGGGGACCACACTCTGTCGGACTCGAGTCCCGTCCGGTCGACAGGTCTAGATCTTAACCATCTGTTTCTGGACCGAAGGAATGGGGACCTCTCACCAGGAACCCACGTGGTGTCAAAGAGTCTTGTCGAAGTTCACTGGAGTACTTGGGGTAGGAGGTGTAAACCGAAGGAAGGGAAGGGATGGACGGAGGGTTGGAGTCAGTCCACGGAGACCAGTGGAGGGTTGAGAACATGGCCTCAGTCGAAACCCCCTGGGTTGTGTTTGTGGGTCTTTCGCACTTTGTTAGTCTTTTCAGTTCTACAACGGCGTGAACGGAGTAGAGTAGGGGAAAGGGACCTCATAGAATCTTGTCTAGGGTCTGTAGTACACTATTGTGGTTTCTAAATACCCAGACGAGTCCCCTCCTTACCTTTCTGGAGGAACTACAGTGAAGGTGTGTGTAATCGTGTTGGCACAGGGAGAAAGTTGGGAGGGGAAGGGTCGTGTTCAGGCCTATGGGTGTGGACGGTAGACCTGTGTTTGACCCTTGCACAGTTGGTCGAATAGCGAATAGCGATAAATAGAAAATTTCGTAATAGGGTTCCGAAGTTTAACACCCACCCACACTATTTAACACCGCTTCCTCTAAGGGAAATTTACCTTCCTAGAAAATAATCTATTTCTATTCCTTGTTCCTCTCTTAGTGAGAATCGTTCGTTCGAGTTCGACACGGACACAATACCGCTCGTCGAACGACATTTTCTGGTTCTCTTTCTCCATTCAACCCTGGTTATCAACGAAAACTCCCGTAGTAAAACTTTTCCAGTTTACGAAAGGTAACAGACGAACCACTACCACTACATTATACCAGTGTCGGGAGTATAACCCACGTGAAGATACAAGAGTCCGAGGACCTCCACTCTAACTTGTAGCACTTAGAGAGAAGTTGTCTTAGTTCGTCGACTAAAGGTCTCCTTCTAACCAAGAAGTGTAGGACAGATGTCGAAAAGAGAACGGAAGTCGGAATCACCACTCTCTCTCTACACACGTGATCTCCGGAGGACTATAAACCCACTTACCTTTAACTACCTTACCTGTCCTGAGGGCGGTTGGAACAAGAGGACTACAACCTTCTCTCGCGTCACCTAAGTTGTACGTACTACGACCCTAGACGACTGACACCCCGGACGTAGGTTCCTCGGACACTATTCACTCATCGAAGTTGAGACTCTAAGTGGCTTTCACCCGGCCTACGTACAAGAGTAAAACAAAGGTGGTCTTTAGTCCCTCCTTCTAGGTCTTCCTTTCATCCACACGACTAATAGAGGTGAAATGTTAACCCCTTTGACTGGTCCCGGGACACTTACCCGCACCTATACCGATGTCTCGACCCTCCGGTTCGTATGAAAATGGTAGGAAACTTTACACGAGACCCTTCGAGACGACAAGTAGGGTAGCGAATACGACAGCCCCGGTGCGACGTAGTCACCTCCCCGACTGTTGACACGCTACCCACTGAAACTGGGTAGTCGCTTGTAAACCCTTTAAGACACGACCCGCACAACCTCGAAAGTGTTATCCCCAACCCCAAGAAGGGTCTCTACGGAGTCCTCCACCTCTGTCGACTTACCCCCGACACACATGAACACAGGAAATGACTAAATACTCAGGGGCGAACGTCATAAAGCGTACTAGAGTCACGTCGCACCCTTCCTTTAGTTTCGTACCCAATCACTGCTTCCGTTTCGTCCGGAACCGTGTCCGACCGACCCCTAGACCCTTCGACGGGGTCACGGTTTCCTACGTCTCTGGTCGATACGGGCTCCGGGGTCACCCTCGCGTTCCGCGGCTCACGGACCCTCGACGGGGGTGACCCGTCTCGACCGGAAGTTTCGTTCAAAAGAAGGTGAGGACGACAGACTAAGACCCACGTAGGGTAAGGGGGTGGTCCACACCAGGACTTCCTCACAACCTGGGTCCGGTTTGTTGACGAACCGAACCTTGTTCCACCCCTTCCTTTGTCGTCTCCGCTTAAATTTATTTTTTCTACAAGACAATGTAGTTAAAAGTAAGTTTTGACAAAGCTTCCAATCGAGAAACCTCTGTTTTTGTGTTGAATCAGATGTCCTTTTACTTGATTGCCACCCGAGTACATACTATGTCTCTTTATTTGTGAAATGGAAGATTCCTGAGTCTTAGTGAGGTGCCTACTCGGAACTCTTCGCGACGTAAGTCGAATCCCAGGGTGTCAGACACGTGAGAACTGATAAGGTTCAGATAGTGTCTTCTACGGCCGGGGACCTGGGTCTCCTTTCCGGACCCCGTACAGGGAACATGTCGAAGACCTAGGGGTCTTGAGGACACACCATAAATAAAATAAGAGAGAAAACTTCTAAGTTTATATAGTGTGACATTTGATAGTGAGAAACGACATTCCCGGTTGAAGTGATCTCACTGTCAATGGTAAACAATACCTGAATTAACATCAGGGAGCTTTAAGTACACGACTTCAGGACTGGGGGTCTTGGGGTGTTTCACTGACATATACCTCTGTCTCTGAAATTTCTTCATTATTTACATTTTACTCCAATAATTTCACCTAAGATTAGGTCATACTACTACAGAAGATCCTTCTTCTCTAAATCCTGTGTGTGTGTGTACCTTCGGGTGAACTCCTGTGTCCCTCTTCTACCGGCAGAGATTCTGTCCTCTCTCGGGAGGCCTCTTTGTTGTAACGGGTGTGGGAATAGAACTTGAAAGTCGGAAGTCTTTAGTATTATGGGATCAACTGCAAAGGTACTCTGGCATAAAGTTGTGGTCACTTTTACGCGCCGTAGATAACATGAAATGAAAGGACTATTATCCTTAGACACAAAGCATAAGACTCTCTCTTATTTGTAGCCAACAAATTCTGGGACCTCATGAAACAATACATTACTCTCTTCTGATTATGTGATAGGTTCGATTATGTACCAACACATTTACGGAAGGGAGTCGGTCGAGACGAAAAGGACCCTTCGTCCTTTGACCTAAAGTCCTGTGGGTCTAGAGTGGGTCCGACAGTCTACTCAGGAAAAAATAACAAGACAAGATATAATAATACGAAACTGTCTAAACAAAAAAAAAAATAATAAAAAATTTGTTTAATGAGTCTCGGAAACTTGTCGACGTGTCGTTCTAACTGAAACAGTGGGTTTCAACTAGCTTAAAGTTTTCCTTCTGAGCTATAGAACCAGTCGTTATAACTACCATTTTCAGACTAAGGAAGACTCGGAAAACTTCATAATTTTTATCGTACACCTACGAAGATTCACGAATGGACTATGGAAACGACAACCTTCCACTACCGGTCCTTTCCGTTTTAGTCTCTTTTTAGGTCTCGTCTGGTCAAGTGGTCAACAACATTGCCCCAGTTAGGGGTTCCTTCATTCTCTCCTTTATCCGGCCCTCTCCTATCACCCAACTTTTGAAATAACCGCATGACCCGTTCCGTCGGTGCCTCATACCCTTCACAAAACAAACGATGAAACTCGAAGTGACCCGTGCCATCCCCCTCCGACCACGACCACTCCAAGTGTGTCCTCCCACCGACCTCCTACCCCTCAGGACTCCGGTGTTCCCTTGTCAACACAATATTGACTGGTGTACATAGAGTCACGGAGAGTTTGTCCTACTTAAGGAGAATGGTAGAGTCACTCTTCTGTACCCGACATCTAACCTCAATGACGGTTTCGTAGTCTGTTAGTCACAATTATACCCCAATCTTCACCTAGAGGGACTAAAATGTCCCGTTATCTGTCCTCATTTCTCAACTATGGAGACTCAAATTTCTAAAACGACTTTTTGGAATCCTGATTTTTTTTTTTAATAAATAAAAACGAACGTGACCCAAAAACAACGATACACGTCCGAAAGAGATCAACACCACTCACCCCCGATGGGAAGAAACTCCACGCGTCCGAGGAGTTACACCACCGAACTCCTCCGAAGAGGACAATGTCTCGTGTCCGAGATCCCCACGTGCCCGAAGTCATCAAAGTCGTACACCTGAGTCAACGTCGAGAGCCTGCAATCTCACACCCGAGTCATCAATACCGTGTACCCAGATTAACGGATACCGTACACCTTAGAAGGGTATGGTCCCTGACTTGGGTACAGGGGACGTAACCGTCCGTCTAAGAATAGGAGACATGGTGGTCCCTTCAGGTTTTGGAATCAAAACAACTCTTTAAAAGGTAGAAGACATTCAACAACCACAATATAGACGGGAGCGAATCTTAACAACGGTAAATACGTTCTCATTCCAGGCAGATACCAAAAAGGTTTTTGGTTCAGTTCCGATACAAAAAAGGTCACCAGTACATATCTACACTCTCAACCTGACACTTCTTTCGACTCGTGGCTTCTTAACTACGAAAACTTGACACCACAACCTCTTCTGAGAACTCTCAGGGAACCTGACGTTCCTCTAAGTTGGTCAGGTAAGACTTCCTCTAGTCAGGACCCATAAGAAACCTTCCTGACTACGATTTCGACTTTGAGGTCATGAAACCGGTGGAGTACTCTTCTCAACTGAGTAACCCTTTCTGAGACTACGACCCTTCCTAACCCCCTTTCTCCTCTTCTCCTGCTGTCTCCTACTCTACCGACCTACCGTAGTGGCTGAACTACCTGCACTCAAACTCACTTGAGACCCTCAACCACTACCTGTCCCTCCGGACCGTACGACACTAAGTACTCCAGTGTTTCTCAACTCGTCCTTACTCGTTGACTTGACTTGACTTGACTACGTTCTCACAGAGACTCACCGTACCTGGAACGGTAGGAATCGGTCGTCAATTAGTTCTCGACTTCCTGATAGTCGCTGGTGAATCTGGTCTCCAAGAACCCAAAGGACGTAATCTCTGTTTAAGACCTATAAAAAACTTGTGCAAGGTACTCCCGTAGTCTGTCGACTCTAGTACACTAAAGTAAACGCTCACGGGTCCCGTCAACGGAGGTGGTAAATGTCGGTTTTGATAATTATCTGTATACCTCCGGTCTACGGACTGGGAGACTAAAGAAGTTCTTTTATATCTACAACGTTACCCCATCTGGCAGTTCCTGTAAGGGTTTCGGTACCTTGTCCTTTGTGTCGGAGGACAATAAGTCTTTCATTTCATGTTCTCTACGACACGTAAAAGAACCACAACGTTAGACCAGAGTACCCTTGTAGTTGATCCCCTAGTATTAAAGGTCCAAAATGGGTGTATCTTCATTCACACCTCAGGTCCTCTTGTCTTCGTAAACTGGTCTGACATACCTTTAGATCTGTTTGTATTTTCCACGGGTCTGTAACCTAAACGAAATAACCTCCGAGAACTGAAAAGGGTTTACAAGTGTAGAGGTCCTTTCAGTACACCAGGGTCCTGAACTCTGGTAGACCGGTTTGTACCTTCTAGTAGCTACAAGATCCGTGTCCATGTATAATGACACGCCGTCTGGGTTGTTAGTCTAGTCAACGATACACATGACGGTGCAGACGTAAACCCCAACTGTAGGACCTCCGAGACCCATCTACGGTTCCCCTCAACACCAACCACCCCTCCACCCACTACACCACAAACCCCTTCACCGACACCTTCTGTCCCTCGGACTCCTTCACACCACGCATTCTCCCCACTGTCACCCTCCCCAAGGCCCAGTCATAGTATTCCTTCACTTTCAGTACTCCGTAAAGATTGTTGGGGTATTTTTCTCTTCTTACCCTCGTCAACCCCAACCTTTCGTCCGTTCCTCCTTAATACACTTCTTACAACCACCATAAATTGTCCGTATTGAAACACAGGATATCCCCGAACTATATGGGGTCCCACCGGAATAGTAGTACCCAAATACTGAGTGTCAAGACACCTCGGGTACCTCTGGTACCTCCCCAGTGACAGTTCGTACAACATTAGAACCCCTTTTTCATTATCTTGGGTCCTCTAGAATGTCTAGTTCTGTTACTGGACCCTTGACCCCTTGGTCACACTCCAACCACCTTTGGTCGTACCTGGACACACCCGCTCTCCAACTTCCACCCATTCCGACATTGTAAGTCAAGATTTCACCCCTCACCACCACCACCTACTCCACAACAGGAAAAGTCACCGTACCTTCGACCTCAGGTGTGAGTCTCCCAGGGAGGGTCCACCGATAGGTGACTACCTTTGGACACCAGGGTGGACCTTCACACTGGATCACTTCGAACCTCTGAAGTTCATCTTAGAACGGTATTTGAACACTTGACAACGTTTACGTTTTATAGTCATTGAGAACCCCTAGTAACCTCGTAGAACTCGGTTCGGGACCCGTCGAAGAGAATCACAGACTGAACCATAAAGTAGGTGCCCCTTATTTAGAAGACCAGGTATCTGTCGACTGAATCACCCGGACCTATATCAACACTGTGTCAGGTTTCTGTATCAATATATTTGTAATGTCGGTCACATTATCTCTGACTCACCAATCTCCTCCTACCTAAGTCCTAACAACAAGTTCGACCGATTTCTGAGACTGGTCAATTTTAACCATAAGACCTAGTTATAAGACGGACCATCCAGAGTTTGTAGACACGGTAACCACGGTAAATATTATGTAAGGTTCGGAGGGTCCGAACTACCACACACCCGGGCTCTTTACCAGGAACGTCAGACCGTAGGGGTCGACCGGGTAAGAACTCACATTAAAACTTGTAAAAACCGGTAAACCAACGATGTCCTAAACCATCATCTCTCGAGAGAACCCAGACGGTCGTCAGGATCCTAGGGTCGGTCTACATTATTCAGGTTATTGGTATTCGGTTAACTCGTAACCGTCGTTAATTGAACCCCAGGGGTTTTAAACAACAGATTCCTTACCGTTGTTCTACCCCGTAAAACTCCGGTGTCCGTAGAGAGGGTCAGAAAACACCTTCAAGGGTACCCGTAGACTCTCCCACTAGTTTACACCGGTCACAAAGAGGAGTCAATAGTCAAGGACCCGTCGGTCACCGTTCCGAACAATACATCAGACGACACAATCAAGGTTTGGGACACCACGGAGTAACCCTTCTCCGTCGGAAGGACCATTAGACTAGTCACTTAATTTCGTTCTATTCACACCTTATATAACAGAGGTTTTGTACCTGACAGACTCATTCACGTCCCGGACAGACCCACAAAAACCACTCGCAGTCACCTCCCCCACCACAAAGTCACTCAGACCTACTTCGGTGCATTCCGTCCCGTTTCGTCCTGTTTTCTCCCGGTCGTCCCACCTGCCGAAAGGGTCCACCGTGTCAAGTCGGTCATGCCAGGTAGTCATTCGGTGTACTTTCGGCACTTGTAGAGGCCCCCTTATTCCCTAGGAGACGGGTACAAATCTCTCTAGAACAGGAACAGTGGTCAATACATTTACTCCGTCCAGGGGAGTCAACCTCAGGAAACCCCGAGGGAAGATGTGTCGGTATTTTCAGTGTGAACCTCTCCGTATCTTTAATTCCTGAATAATGTCAGTGTCCAGGGTCTCTTCCTCCTGACCGTTGGTAACGGTCCGACTCGAGACGACCGTCCTTTTACCCGGTCCTCTCTTACCACCCACTAGAATCTTCCCCGTTAGTACCGTACTCCTTCCCTAACGACCGAAGAAACTTGGATTGGTGTAACCTTCTTCTCCTCCCTCCCCCGACCTTTAGAGTTCTCAATGGGAGACCCGTGTCAGTTCTCCTCCGAGTGTGCCCACCCACCCCACCACCTACCCCTCGGGGCTTCGGTGTCCCTTGTCACACAATGGGGACAGGGACAGACGTTGTGACTTCAGTGCGAACTCTTGAGTAGTGACTCCTTTTTAACAAGTTACTTTTTAAAAAGAAGTTATAAAAGGGTAAAAGAATAAAGGACATAGAAACATAGATAGTACAATGTAACTTCCATAAAAAAATTCGAAAGGAGAAACAAAGCCTTTACTTCGTCTGATACTTCCTATCTTCGTAAAATAACGACCAAACGTATTCCTTTTGGTAGTTTCCTTTTGTTCATAAAAGTAGAAATAAGTTCCCAAGAAAAATACAAACAAACAAAAAATTTCAATAAAGGTATAATTGGTATAAGGTATACGACATATCATGTAAACTAACGAAAAAATAAAATATGGACCTCCAAGTATGGAGATTTAGGGGAAGTGAATAAAAAGGATGGGGACTGTGGGAGGGGAGACAGTTGATAGTAAAACTAGAGACATACGAACTCAGACAAATCGAAACAACAAATCTAAGGTGTACATTCACTCTAATATACCATAAACAGGAAGAGTCAGACTGAATAAAGTGTATCGTATTATCGGAGACCTAAGTAGGTACGACAGGGTTTATCGTTCTAAAGTAAAAATTTTAATACCGACTCATTATAAGGTAACATATATGTGGTATTAGAAAAAATTAAGTAAAAAGAAAACTACCTGTGTCCAACGAAGGTATGGAACCGATAACTTTTATTACGAAGTCACTTGTGACCCTATGTATATAGAAAAGTTCAATTACAAAACTAAAGGAAATCCATTTATGTGTCTACACTTGAACGACTTAGTATACTACCAATATAAAAATTAAAAAAACTCCTTTGACGTATCAAAAAGGGTTTTTCTGACATAGTGAATATAAGGGTGGTTATCCCGTGTTCGTAATGAAAGAGGTGTAGGCATGGTTGTGAACAATAACAGAAAAAATACTGTCGGAAAGATTGTTCATATTTTACCAAAGTAACACCAAAACTAAATGAAAAAGAGACTGGTCACTACTCGTACAAAAGTACAGAAAACCAGTAGACTTACAGAAGAAGTGACCTTTTTACAAATAAGTGTAGGAGATAGGTAAAAATTACTCTAAAAAAAACTACAACTCAACATAGTCAATAAATTTATAAAACCTATAATTGGGGAATAGTCTCCATAGTAAACGTTTATAGAAAAGGGTAAGCAATTCGACGGAAAAGTAAAACAAATATGAAAGAAAGAGACACGTTTACGAAAAATCAAACTACGTTCTTGTAAACAAATAAAAACGAAAAAAAAGGGGAACGGACTCCTCTGTCTAGGTTATTTTATAATGATTCTGGTTACAACTATTCATATGACGGATACAAAAGAAGATCCTCAAGAAACCAAAGTCCAGAATGTAAATTCAGAAAAAAAAAAAATTCTAAATAAACAAATAAAAACTGACGAGACCCAGAAGTGACGACGTGTACCGAAAAGAGATCAACACCGTCCACCGGACACCGAAACAACGGGTGTCCGAAGTAACGGGGTTCTATACACCTTAGAAAGGTTGGTCCCTAACTCGGGTACAGAGGACGTAACCGTCCACCTAAGAATTGGTGACCTGATGGTCCCTTCGGGAATGTAAATTCAGAAATTAGGTAGGATACAAATAAAACACGTACACACTTTCATCAGGTCAAACTAAGAAAACGTACATCGACAGGTAAAAGGGTACCTCTCACTTTTTCAACCGAATTTCGAGTTGTAAGTCTTTTACTTCTAGTACCGTAGGCCAGGGTAGTGAAGTACCCTTTATCTATCCCTTTGTCACCTTTGTCACAGTCTGAAATAAAAAACCCCGAGGTTTTAGTGACGTCTACCACTAACGTCGGTACTTTAATTTTCTGCGAATGAGGAACCTTCTTTTCAATACTGGTTGGATCTATCATATAAGTTTTCGTCTCTGTAATGAAACGGTTGTTTCCAGGTAGATCAGTTCCGATCCCAAAGAGGACACCAGTACATACCTACACTCTCAACCTGACACTTCTTCCGACTCGTGGTTTCTTAACTACGAAAACTTGACACCACAACCTCTTCTGAGAACTCTCAGGGAACCTGACGTTCCTCTAGGTTTGTCAGGTAATACTTCCTCTAGTCGGGACCCTAAAGAAACCTCCCTTACTACGACTTCGACTTTGAGGCCATGAAACCGGTGGAGTACGCTTCTCAACTGAGTAACCTTTTCTGAGACTACGACCCTCCCTAACCCCCGTCCTCCTCTTCTCCTGCTGTCTCCTACTCTACCAACCTACCGTAGTGGCTGAGCTACCTGCACTTAGACTCACTTGAGACCCTCAACCACTACCTGTCCCTCCGGACCGCACGACGTTAAGTACGTCAGTGTCTCTCAGTCTGTGCTGACTCGCTGACTTGACTGACTGACAGGTAAAAGGGTTGTTACAAATGACTTCTCCGATAGAAAAAGGGTGACATATAAGAACGGAGGAAACAGTATTTAATTAACTGGCACATTCACACCTAAATAAAGACCTACGAGACCAGACAGGGTAACCAGTTACATGACAAAAACATGGGTACGGTATGACAAAGTTAATGTCATCGAAACAAGAATAACAGCACAGACTGAGAAACGCTGGAGTACCTGACATCGTTCGGTCGAGGAGACAGAAGGTGACAGAGGACCTCAAACAAGTTTAAGTACAGGCAACCCAACCACCACGATAGATTGGTAGAGTAGGAAACGACGGGTGAGGAGGAAAACGAAACATCTTATCAGATTTGAGTCCGTCGTACTATGTAAGATGGAACAAGAGGACAGAGTTATAAAATACAAATAGGTTCCAGAAAACATAAAAACTTGTTTAAAATCTTAATAAAGACTATCAAGACACTTTTTATGTTAACCATAAAACTATTCCTAACATAACTCAGACGAGAGTCTCAGGAAAGGAATTACCCCTCAGTATCAGATGGAATGGAGGGATCCTACAGGAGGTTGTGACACGACCGGAGACCTGGACGACACCTCCGTCGAGTCTAAGATTAGACCAGGATGAGGACACACAAAAACGGAGGTTACAGGTGTCGATAGTTTTGATCACACAAAAGAAAACACCTTCTAGAGTAGTATGGAGGTCACAGGTGTCGATAGTTTTGATCACACAAAAGAAAACACCTTCTAGAGCAGTACGAAGGTTACAGGTGTCGATAGTTTTGATCACGTAAAAGAAAACACCTTCTAGAGTAACAAGAAAATATATAAGGTGTCTGTGTCTTAGATGGATCAACTAGTACATCTAAATTAGACGTCGAACATGTCGACCACCCTCCCAAAACCCAGAATAAAGAATCAGTGTGACGGGGACCCAAAGTTGACACCAAAATAAAGGTGGAGACGTACACCCAGTGGGTGACCATAAACAAGGACTCCGACGGGACCTCCTGAACCTAAACGGGATCACTCCCGATCCATACCTCCACCACGTCGACGAACCCAGTGTCCCCAAGACCGTCGTGGTCCATGAGTCCCCTCAACCGTCGATCCCGTCGTCCTTTATATCACGAGATCTTCCCATACCGTTGGTCATAACCGGTTATACGAGGTCATAAGAACGGACCTCTTGGGAGGACTATCTCTTCTGACCGTCCGGTGTCAGATGTCCCAACGTTTCTCAACCTATACTGGCTTCACTGGGACACACGTATCTTTTCTCTTAAAAACGGATACCGTCGAGATGGGGTCACTTCCAACTCACACTTCCACCGTGTCAACAAACCGAACACCCCAGGGACCGCCACGGTTTCCACGTCCCTGTGCCTGACGGAGGCACGTCCTCAATACCAGGATAGTCTCAGAAAAAAGATCGGAGAACATCGACCGTTAGTCTTCCGGATAAACCGATCAGAAAGTTGTACTGAGATGGACAAATCCGTGAATCTCCCGAGGGAACGGACCTCAGGAAGAGACAACAAGACACGTAGTCCGTGTATCTCCCAGAGATGACCGACCCCAGGATGAGACATCTAGTCGGATAGTCCGTGAATTTCCAATGAGACCGACCCCAAGATGAGACATCAAGTCATGGAGTCCACAAACTACCCGGTCGGAGAGACAAGTCGACGGGACGACCGTAAACCCCTCTTCCTCCGATGCCACTACCGAGGTGGGTGATACGCGTTGAGTCGTCTAAACGGAACGAAGGTACCGACGGACCGAAAGGAGATGTCCGTAAAGGGTGGTGTCAGAGGAGGGAGTGTAGGCGAACTAGACAGAGAGACGTCAGTTATAGTCGAGACGGGACCCTAACCAGGTGTTAGGAATTTGAGGTCGAGGGTAGGAGACGTGAAAGATCCCCTGGACGTAGGGACAGATCCCATTCATACCGATGCCGTTCCTGACAGACTAAGAGTAAGGTAGATCCGACGGTGTCTAGTCGACAAAGTGAGAGTCGGAATTTACAAAGAGGGAACTGAGTCTGGCAACGAGACTATACCCCTAGTCTGGGGACGAAGTCAAGGGGGTGGGCGACTCCCGTCCAGGTCAGGATAATTGTGAGGACAGAAGGGGGATCAAGGAAGTAGGACGGCTCAAAACGTACCAAGATATGGAAGAAAAGACTACCAGTCCATGAGGACAGACGAGAGTCGACCACAAGATGTACGTGAAGATACAGGCTTCCACATAAGGACTACATAGGTACCTCTCTCTACATGAGGTGCAGGTGGATGAGGGGGAGGTAGAACAAGAGGACAAAATTTCTTTGTCTAAAAAGAATCTAGTGAAACACACAAAAAGTGTGTAAGTGGTTGGTAAGTCAACACTATATACAATTCTTAATCTTTGTCCAAAACATTTCAGGTCTTTCACTTTTATATACCTATGTTCATATTCCTCATACATCTAGTCTCTTCTTCTCTTTTGGACCCAGAGTGGTAGTTTCGAGTGTGTAGATTCTCCGATGTCCACCACTCCAACCACCTCAAGGGACCCTTCTCCTCTCTCAGATCCGACGAGTCACACTCTTCGAATGGTTCAGGAGGACCCAGTGGATGTATTCACTAACTCTAACAGAGGAGATTGAACTGAAAACTACCGCATAAGTAAGTATATATAAATACTGTCCACCTTGGTAGACTATCTTTTGTAGGGAGACCTCGTCTTAAGAGTGTGGACCCTACGTCCTTTCGGGGACCTCCCGAACAGTGTAGTGTCCGGGGACCCCAGGTGGATCTTCAAGAGTGAGTCATCCTCTCCCCGTCGACCCAGTGGACGTAAGTATTGTTCAAGGGTCTATCCACTACGACGACGAGACCCCTCAGGTGAAATCTTGGGGACCAGGTCACAAGAGGACACGTCGTGTTTGTGTTACAAGAGGAATACACGTGTAAGTCGAAGGATTGTAACCGTCTACCACCCTGGTAGTCCCCTGTCAAGAACAACGGGAGATTTGTCTTGGGGAGTCGTGTGTCGTATTGGGTCGGGTTTTCGACAATACATATTTCTCGTGTTCCAAACGTTTCTTTACTGAAGTTGATATTCTTACAACTTTACCTGACTTGGGACCAGCTCTCCAGATAAAGATCTCTTTTCTGAACAGTAGTTAACTGTCTACAAAAACTACCTTTCGTCACCACTGTTCGTCACGTGTGAGAGTCTTACTCCTTGTTGTAATGCCATCTCCTTCTTTACTGATCCTTGTCGTTTTACGTCCTCGGAACGGGTCGACCGACTTTCGCGTACACATGGTAGACAGAGACGGATGTCTTACAAGGTTCATAAGGGGAACCAAATTACACGTCTTAAGTAAAGAGTCGTATCGGTTCTCAGATTACTCTTTTGGTGACAGAACGAAATAAGAACCTTGAATGGTCTCGGTCCCTCGTGACCACAACCACATAGACCCCGTCGGAGACCTGACCGGAGGGTAGTGAGAATAGTTGTGGTCGGAGAAGAAAGGGGTCAGCCTACACGGTACAGGGGGAGTCGAGACGGGACGGGGTGGTAGGAACCTCCTTAAACTCACAAGAACCAAGGTGTTTCGGGACACCCTTACTCAAGAGGACCTTACGACTTACTCCTCTCCCTGTCGAACCCCTCGGTACTTCTAGTCTATTTCTTACCTCCCCACGGTTTGTCTCTACTCCCTAAAGTAACGTTCAGTACAGGAAGTGAACTAGGAGCTATCGAGTGTGTTAGTCGTTCGGACGTCTCGTGTCTCCTCGACCGAAATCCTCAGACACCAACAGAGTACAGTATTCTCATGACGTCTGAAATAAATCAGGTCCACTCCTTTTCGAGTGATCCCACTGTCAAGAGGGGAGTTCAGACACCTGTAGGTCCCTGTCACTCACTAGAGTGTGTCGACAAGTCCACCTCAACCAGTAACAGACGGACCCCACGACGATTCCTCTAAAGAAAATTATACTTTCTGTCTTTATATAATGGAATTGTAAAGAAACCTGAATTCAAAAATTTGAACTAAAATACGTTTACAGTTGCGAAAGGGTTTTTTACTTGGTAACTCTGGTAATGAATTTTTTTTTTATTTATTTCCGGTGATCGTACTGTTTCGAATTTCCTGTCGTTTCCTTTTAATATAAACTCTTTGTTATTTTTCTAGTGTAAGTTTTCTATTTGAGAATTCTATTTGACGATTTCACATCAAAAATTTTATTTCTTATGGATGGGAAAATACCCAAAACGAGTTCACTTACATTGAAAACTGTCCTATGAGTTTCAAAGTTGTCACATACGAAACACTAAATAAAAATCAACCAAAGGACCCTTTTAACATTAAAAGTAAGATTTCATCGCGTAAAATTTCATATTATAAAATAACGATTTTGACAAAAGGTACCCTTTCTTAAAGACTAAAATAGTACCTTTATTTATGTCTTTATACTCAATCAAATGACTTTGAGTGAAACGTCCGTAAAGTCCTTGTCAATTAGTGACTTCGACCAGCGTCTTGAGGGTCTGGGGTCGTAGTCGGAGTCTTTTGGTAGAATGTTTGTACCTTACAGTGCGGGTGTGGGGGTCCAGGAAGAGAGGTTACACCGACCACGGTGAAGTACCTGGGGGACGGAACTTTGGGTCCAAGTTGACGGAGACCTATGTTTACGATAAGATGGGAATGTTTCCTCGTTCTTACTTCGACCTAAAGGAAAGTCTATTAAACCACCTAGTAACAACCTCCTCCCTCTACTAAACCTCTCTTATCAAGGTTTATTCGTGTCTGAAATTTTGTTAAGTTTAACTACAAAGGAAACCGACGTAGACAGTAGGTCCTGTGCGACTATGAAATCGTTTCGTCTAAAGTGGTTTTAGAAGGGTTTGACTTCCTCCCCCGAACCGTCTCGAACCGTACGTTGTAAGGGCAAGTTGGTCAGTGTCACGACGCTGACTCCAAAAGGGTCTCTACCAGTGTTCCCCGCTATCCGGACAACGGGAGAACTGTATAAATCTTGAGTGTCCTCTCCAATTCCTTCAAGTACTTTCAATGTTGGTCTTCTCTCACTCACTGTGGACCCTTCGAGAGAGTGTCGACTCTGAAGACATCACAAAGGGTCTCAGGAGAATGGGGTCCGTTCCACAGGCCGGTTTTCGAAGTCCTCTACCTTAGTTCTTCCTAAAACCCACTAGCTCAACACCAGGACGTGAACCGGGACGTGTCTAGGTTCTTTTACCTAGACGTGACAGACTATGGGAGTCGTAGATGATGGAACGAATGTGGAGAAAATCTCATTTTGAGGGTAAAGAACCAGACCAACTACATTAGAGAATGGAAGGTGTCGGAGGTAGACTCACAACAGGTATAAAGAGTAGTAGAGGACACGAGACCGGTGTTCGGACAAAAGACAAGGAACTTTTGTGACTGGAGTCAGTAAGAACCCAGAAACGACAAGGAAGACCCATTAGGGTTCGGAATCTGGAAGTTTGAGGGTCGAACAAAAACGTAATATACCATCAAAATAAGGATCGAAAATTTCCTTAGAGGTACGACAAGAGGTATCACCTATATAGCTAAATACTGTTTTAATTTTCTCCTCTTACTTTTTCAACCGAATTTAGAGTTGTAAGTCTTTTGCTTCTAGTACCGTAGGTCAGGGTAGTGAGGTACCCTTTATCTACCTCTTTGTCACCTTTGCCACAGTCTGAAATAAAAAACCCCGAGGTTTTAGTAACGTCTACCACTGATGTCGGTACTTTAATTTTCTGCGAATGAGGAACCTTCTTTTCAATACTGGTTGGATCTATCGTATAAGTTTTCGTCTCTGTAATGAAACGGCTGATTCCAGGCAGATCAGTTCCGATACCAAAAAGGTCATCAGTAAATACCTACACTCTCAACCTGACACTTCTTCCGACTCGGGGCTTCTTAACTACGAAAACTTGACACCTCAACCTCTTCTGAGAACTCTCAGGGAACCTGACGTTCCTCTAGGTTGGTCAGGTAAGACTTCCTCTAGTCGGGACCCTAAAGAAACCTTCCTTACTACGATTTTCACTTNCTGAGTAACCTTTTCTGAAACTACGACCCTCCCTAACTCCCGTCCTCCTCTTCCCCTGTTGACTCCTACTCTACCGACCTACCGTAGTGACTGAACTACCTGCACTCAGACTCACTTGAGACCCTCAACCACTACCTGTCCCTCCGGACCGCACGACACTAAGTACCCCAGTGTTTCTCAACCTGTGTTGACTCGTTGACTTGACTTGACTTGACTAAGGGTGTATATCACGATCTCCTAAGAGAAAATAGACGTCGGAGAGGTCGTAAATAACAAACATCTAAAAATTTACTACCGGTAAGACTGACTACACTTCACTATGGAGTAACTAAACGTAACAAAACTAAACGTAAAGACATTATTAATCGTTACAACTCGTACAGAAGTACAAGAATAAAAAGTAAACATATAGAAAAAACCTCTTTACAGATAAATCTAGAAGACGGGAAAAAAACTATCCCGATAAAATAACAACTACAACAATAACTCAACATACTTGACAAACCCACAAAACCTTTAATTCAGGAACAACTAACATACCAACCGTTTATAAAAGAAGATCGACCATCCAACAAAAAAGTAAAACAATTACCAAAAGAAATGACAAGTTTTCGAACATTCAAACGAATCCAAACAAACAAATAAAAAGAAAAATAAAGATAACGGAACTCCCTGAATGGATTCTTTTGTGACGAGACTAAATAAAGAAATAAGTGAAAATTTGAAAAATAACCTCATATCAACGAAATCTTACAACACAATCAAAGAAAACGCGTTGTTTCACTTAGTCTAGATGTATATGTAAATAGAGGAGACCTAAAGGAAGGGTGAACGTGTCTCGTAACTCATCTCAAGGAACACGATATGTCATCTAAGATCGAACAATAGACGAATTATGTACTATCTCATATACACGACAAGACACGAATCAGAGAGTCAGGACTGAGAACACTGGGTACCTGACATCGGTAGTCCGAGGTGAAAGGTACCTTAAGAGGTCCGTTCTTATGACCTCACCTATCGATAAGGGAAGAGGTCCCCTAGAAGGGTTGGGTTCCCAGTTTGGACTCAGAGGACGTAACGTCCATCTAAGACCTGGTAGACTCGGTGCTCCATTCAAGTACTTCTACTAGTCCCCAGTTTGTTCTACCTGACGTCAACTGGTAACAACTCATAATACAACCACCAGTCAAGGATTTAGAAGATGAGTAGACCCCTCTAAACTAAGACGTACCCAAACAACCTTCCGTCCGGGTGAAGGAGAGGTCCAAGTTCCCTCTGGTTGTAAGAGAAGACGAGGGACCGTCGATCAGACCCGTGTCACATCCGGTCCGGTTGACCTTCGAGGACAAATCCCGAGACTTAGTTGTTACGTGTTTACAACATAGGGTTACCTCTCTAGTAAGAACCATCTTAACTACCCCGGTCCTCCGAACCACGATCTTCGTCTCCTCTCTCGTTCCACCACCGACGTCACTGGGAGTCTTACACTATAAGTAGGGTGGTACACTGAGACCGAGACGGGAACCGAGGATTGGACTGACGAGGACACACAAGACTCGACCGGGAGGTCTAAAGAGAACTAAGATATTCATAGACTATCAGAAGTATTACACAAATTCAATTCGACCGTAGACAAACTTAGATTCTTAAGAATGACCAAGTTCATTATCTAGGGAAGGACGAGAAATGAAAAAGAAGGAAGACACAGAGGAATGAGACAATTTTATTCCAATTAGTCTGAGACAATTTCTGTAGAGATTCCTTTATTAGTCAATTATGATAGGTCTTACCTACGATTTACGTTCGTCCTGACTCATTAAAGTCACGACATTTCTACCCCTAGGATGATAGAGGGAGAACGGAGAGACACGTACTACACCACCCGGGGTACCACTTCGAACGGTGTCACGTTGGACGAAACTAATATGTACACTTCTTTTTTTAACGAAGGAAAGACGAGTGACAATGTAGAAAGACGAATAAGATGTAGAAGTCCCGGAATAGGCTTCTCATTTATGATCAAATGTGTGACTCGTTACCCCTTAAAGAGTTCATTACTTTCCTATCGTCGTAGGAACCAAACCTTATCTCCTTTATCTAAAGGTATTTTCTGGGGTTACAGGAGAATTACCTTTCTATAACATTACGACTGTTCCTACTTTCTACTTTCCTCTACCATTATACATAAAACTTCCTCTTGGGAGTCGTGCGACGACGACGACGACGACGACGACGACGACGATTCAACGAAGTCAGCACAGGCTGAAACACGCTGGGGTATCTGTCGTCGGGTGGTCCGAGGGGGTAGGGACCCTAAGAGGTCCGTTCTTGTGACCTCACCCGACGGTAAAGGAAGAGGTTCCGTACTTTCACTTTTCACTTTCACTTCAGCGAGTCAGCACAGACTGAGAATCGCGATAAATGTATGTTTTGTCCTTCTATAGTGGATGTAAGATTTTTCCGTAGATGAGGAACCCCTGGTGTGTGGTCCCGAACTGGTATTGTCCTCGTATTTCCCCTCTCTAAACTCCCTGTATTTCTTCTTTTGGACTGAACACTCAATAAAGGTAATCACGAGCTTATTTATCATTTAGTGTGTGTGTTTATGACTAGTCCAATCCCTAACTATTTGTAAAAGACATTTCTCGGTCTAACACTTATGTACATACACACGATACAGTGAAGTCAGTACTAACTGTGAAACGTTGGGATACCTGACATCGGGTGGACCGAGGAGACAGGTACCCCTAAGAGGTCTGTTCTTAGGACCTCACCCAACGGGACAGGAGGAAGTCCCGTAGAAGGGATGGGACCCTGGTTTGGGCTTAGTGAAATGTAGAGGATGTAACCGTCCGCTCAAGAAATGGTGATCACGTGGACCCTTCGTAGGTCTGTCACTTACCAATCTGGTTTTTCATGAAATATTCCTCGTCATAAAATGTTGACCGTAACACTTTCTTCTTGGTGTCCTCCAAGACCACTCAACTCACCCGTCGAGTCCCTTTATCGTTGAGTATCATTTAAAGTAAAGACGCTGACCCTTCATTCATTATCTCTAATCGATCGAGGTTCAACTCGAGATAAGGGCGTTTGGTCTTACATCCGTTCAGTGTCGAGTCCCTACCCACAATGTCCCTCGTAGTAACTCGGTGTTTACATCGGGTCTGGGACACATTCCTTACCTTTACGAGTTCAGAACTAACGAGTCACCATCCGACTTCGACTCCTTGACTCGTAGTCAACCTCAGGTGACTTGGTGTCCTCCACTCTGTGGTGGTTGGGGTCCAGGTCGGTCGAGTCTTACAGTAGTGAGATTGTAGTATGATCTTACTGGGTCCTTATAAGATCACCGATATTATCTTATTCTCGAAACCGAATATCTCGTTTCGAAGTTCGTTTTTTATAAACTAAGATTCTTTTAGAAAAGTTTGAACCTAAGTGTGATCTTTAATTGGGGAGTCTTTATTTCTGTATCCCTGTCACTAATTGTGGCTAATATTCTACGGACCTTTCTTTACTTCTTTACCAAACACGGACTGACCCTTAGTTCGGGGATTCTTGTCCCTCTCACAGTCGTAATAGACACCAAAGAGACGGGTCGGTATCGTGGGTCTGTACGACTTTCACCGGTCTATACGTCCTCTCTTATACTTTTTTACGGTACTACTGACCAACGATTTATATTATAATCAAATCTCTTCCCTCACTAATCCTGAGCAACCATAAATTTTTTTCTAACGTGGGCTTCCTATCTACCCTTAATTCTGAGTCTTAGAGACCCATCTTCCGAGACTTGTCTAATAAACGAGACCCAGAGTCGACCATTTATAAGTCGAATGAAAATACAATATTTTTTAAATAAATAAAAATTATAAAATAAAGAAATAAACCGACGGGATCCAGAATCAACACCGTATATCAATACCTTACGTCCTAGAAATCAACACCGTACACTTAAGAATCAACATCATACACTCTAGTTTAGTCCCTAGTTTGAACCCGGGGGGCGTAACCCTCACATCTCAGAATCGGGGACATGGTAGTTCCTTAAGGGATTAGATGAAAATTACTCAGGATACATGTACGATTCAACGAAGCCAGTACACCTAGTACTGTTTGACACCTTTCTAGAATCTCTCTACCCTTAAGGTCTGGTAAAATAGACAGAGGACTCTTTGGACATACTCCAAAGACTCTTTGGACTAGTTCTTCGTTGTCAATCTTGGGACATACCTTGTTGACAAAGTTCTAACTCTTTTCTCACGTTTTCCCGACAGACGACAATGGGACAAACAAATTGGGATAGATGACTCGTATAGTACTCTTTACGGTCCGACCTACTCAATGTTCGACCTTAGTTCAATCCACTCTCTTTGTAGTTGTTAGAGTCTATGTGTCTACTATGGTGAGATTACCTTGATTTCTCGAAGAACTACTCCCACTTCCTCCTCTCACTTTCTCGGTCAAGTTCTTATTTATAAAAAAAAATTTCTTTGATTCTAATACCATAGACCGAGGGAAATGACGTACCGTCTATCTTCCGCTTTTCCACCTTCATCACTGTCTAAAGGAGAACCCGAGGTTTTAACAACGCCTACCACTGACGTCGACACTTTAGTCTTCTACTAACGAAAAACCGTCCTTTCGTTACTGTTTGGATCTGTCACACAACTTTTTGTCTCTGTAATTAGAAGACTGGTTCCAGGTATGTCAGTTCCGATACCAGAAGGGTCACCAGTGCATGACAACACTTTCGACCTGGTATTTTTTCCGTCTTACGGTTTCTTAACTACGGAAACTTAGTACCACAACCCCTTCTGAGAACTTTCGGGGGACCTGTCGTTCCTCTAGTTTGGTCAGTTAGACTTCCCTCTAGTTGAGACTTATGAGTGACCTTTCTGACTCCGACTTCGACTTCGAGGTCCTAAAACCAGTAGACTACGTTTGTCTACTGAGTAACCTTTTCAGGGACTACGACCCTTTCTAACTTCCGTCTTCTTCTTCTTACACATTCTCCTACTCCTCCGACGTGCCGTAGTGACTACGTTACTTGTACTTGAACCTGTTTGAGACCCTCTACCACTCCCTGTCCCTCCGGACCACACGACGTCAGGTACCCCAACGTTTCTTGACCTGCACCGACCCACTTACTTATTGTCGTCGTGTGTCTCCACGATTCAACGAAGTCAACACAGGCTGAGAGACACTGGAGTACCTGACATCGGGTGGTCCGAGGAGGTAGGTACTCTAAGAGGTCCGTTCTTATGACCTCACCTAACGGTAAAGGAGGAGGTCCCCTAGAAGGGCTGGGTCCCTAGGTTGGACCCCGAAGATACAGAGGACGTAACGGTCCACCCAAGAAATGGGTGATCGCAGTGGATCCTTCGGGAAATTGGGAATTATTCAGGATTGAATTCTATTTTAGAAAGAAGGACATCAACCGTAGGAAACTTTTCCCGAGAAGGGGAACCCTAAGAAAGTCACCTTACTACCGGGACGTATTCTCAGTGTTTGTCAACTTGAGTCGTTAAGACAGAAGGTAAGAGAGGGACCTCCGGAGGAGAGGTAAAAGAGGTTACACGGGTACACCACATTATAACTTAGAATATCACTGGATAAGACCAACCCAAACGGAGACAAAGACTCACTGCGTAAAAGGTCTTGACTCATGCTCTACGTTCTCCAGAACGTAAATATTTTGTCTCTTCTCATGGACGGAAAGTACTGGTTTAGTCGGTCAACGTTTTGCCACCGGTAGTCTTGTGCAGTTTCTTGGGACCGGGGTGGGGTCACACACACACAGGGTCAGACGTCTGTGGTTTGGACCGAAGTATGAACCGAAGCAGTCTGTATAGAATAAGTCGAGGAAGACCCAAATGACAATTACTTTAGAGAGTTCGGTTAAAAGTTCACCGTTCAAAGTCAAAGAAGGAGAATTAAAATATAAACACGTCCACTAAATGACCTGATACCCCTCATAAACCCCCTCGTTTCACAAATCCCCTGATTTCCGACCCCTGTCAGAAAAATCTCGTTGACAGCGATGGGTAGTGGACACATTCGTCACCTAAGTCAGTGGGACCCCGGGTAAGTACTCGACCAGTGCCCGAACTCTGTCCTCACCGTTAACAGTTTTGTTGTTCGTTCCGGTGAGACTGGGAAAGAGAGAACAGAACTTGTCCTAAGGACAACCAACATTGAGGACTTCGACCTTTAAGTTCACTGTGACCGTTGACAAATCCTGAAACATGCTTTGAACATTTACCTCTTTTACACCTTTACCTAGGAATATCACCGGTTATGGTCCCGATTATATTATCCGGATACATTTATATCAGGATTTATTATTTTTATATAGTATTTTTACATAAAAACTCGGAATAGGAATTATACTATTCCTAAGTATATTCGTGAGTCAAAGAAAAGTACAGGAGACGTGGAGACTTCAGGAAAGGTTCAAAAAGAAAAATAAATGAATTTAAATAAAAATTTTAGTAATAAAGACCGGTATGGTACACCAATGAAGGGACTGGTCCCTAACTTGGGTACGAGGACGTCACCTGCACGTCTCAGAATTTGTGACTTGAAGGTCCCTACAGGGGGTTCACAAAGAAAAGTTTAAATACATATGTTCGAACTCTAAACACATAGACAAGGAAATAATGGATGTACACCGACACTACGATACTATTGACTGACTTAATCCCCAGGATTTTATCAATAAAGTTTCTGTTCGTTATAATTTACTCTCAGTTCCGGAAGATCCAATCATGATTGGTCCGGACTGGGACGAATCGAAAACTCTAGTCTCCTCTATTCCGCGTAAGTCCCACCATACTTCCATCTGTGGTTTAGTAGAAAATTACTCAAAACGAGACTAATCCCTCCTCTAAGAAGACCTTTAAAATTAGACACAATTAGTTTTGATTTTTAATAGTTTGTAGATGGAAGGGGTCGGGAACACGGTCGGGGAAGTTCATACAACAATAGTTGTAATACTCAAAAAATCGTGTTTTTTGGGTAATATCATTTTTTTATACGTACCCTATATGTATATGATTTTTTTACTAAAACAAATCAACTTCAAATTTAACTCAACTCACAGTACAAAGAAACAAGTCGGACCGTTTAACTGTCGATACGTTTTCTTCTTAAGATAGGAATGACCAAAACAATTCACGAAGGATCGTCTCGTTCTGTTCGATACTACCAATTGGAGGTGGGTGTTGGGGGTGGTGGTGATGGGGGCGAGGCGGGGGGAGTGGAGGGCGGGGAGGGTCTGTTCGAGTCAGGTAAGCACTCCTTGACCTTTGTAAGGTCGAGGCCTGAAGGGTGGACGGTCCGTGGTCCGCCCGTAGGGATACGAGATCCTGGAAAGTGGAAAGGTTCCCGCAGACTGAGTGAGGCGGAGTACCCCCCTATTTCTTCGAAACAGTTCCGGCCCGGAGTAAACGGTGAAGTCTCGTGGTACAGACAACTGTAACGTTTTATCGTCTTCTTAAGTTGTTCTCCAGAAAAGTCTTACAAGTAACACTTACGTGTTTCCTGACAGGGTTCACCCAGTCGTCGACCGGACCTCTCGAAAGGCCCACTCTTTAGTGTAGATTTATAAGCCGGAAACGCAAGGGACAGACAGGACGGGAGGAGGAGACAGGTGAGGGTCCCTACTGAGTGTACCGTTTCCGTCGTCCGTAGAGGGAGAGGAGTCCGTTCGTCGAGCCAAGTCACTTGAGTGTGAACCTCCCTGAAGGGCACAACTACAGACTGCGGTGGCGGGGGGTTGATACCGTAAGACAGTATATACTTCTCCAGGACCGGGGTAGGTAGGAACGTCCTTGGGGGTGAGAGGCGGTTTGTGGTCGGTGCAGTACAAATCCCCGAGAGTACGATCTCCAAGTTCGTATTACCGTCGCCTTCGAAGGTCGTCGCACGACGTAACGGACGACACACGATGTGGTGGTCGGACCGTCGAACACTCCCAAAGCCTGTCCTGTCCCCGTCTACGATTCTCTCTAGACACGTACCTCCGTCTTACCCCGTCCAGGGACGAGGGACCAGTCACACATGACTCACCCCGATCCTTGTCAGGTGTGGGTCCATAGTCCCCCGGGGTAGGTCTCTTTCACGGACTTCTGAGTGGGACTAACTCGCGGTAGACCAGGGACGAACTGGGGTGCCTAAGGACGTCGTTTTGAACGGGGTTAATTAAATAGGTCTTTTCTCACGACGTAGTTTCCTCTGTGAGGTGTTTAAAGGTGTAGTGACTGTCTGTTGTCCGTCAAACCTCGGTGTCCCGTTTCGACAATAAGGACCGTCATTCGGTGACGTCGTCGTGACCCAACCAAAAGAATGTCGTTTAATAAATATTAATTACTAGGAAACGTCATTTTCTGTATTCATTCGTTAAGTACGGTCTTTACTTTTGTAGATCCTTACACGCTGTAATGAACTTAAGTTTACTTAAATATTATTTTATTTTATCAGTGACCTAATTTATAAAAATTTTCTAATATTATGAGTCTCGACTGTTGGTACACCTCTTTTTTCGGGACAGTGTATAACGACCACCATCATACAAACCATGTTGGTAAGACCTCCCGTTAAACCTCCGTGTATGGTTTTGGGAATTTATAAAAATATTGGAAACTGGATCGTCAAAGTAAAGGTTTTTCATGGGACCCCTTTAATTGCATTTATACTTGTTTCCAAATCGATGTACCTCCTAGTACCGTCATTTTTCAAACTTTAAAAGTCGTAGTTATTTAATAGTATATAGACACATTACTTTACAAATTTCACTACTACGACCACACCTTTTCTTTCATTCATACTTATCCGTTCTTTTAAGACTCCTTCTGCTATTTCCTCTCCCCAACTATACTTTTGTATGATCTTTCGGTTTCCTTAATTTTGTTCCACCTTAACTAAGTCCCTTCTATCTATGTATTTTCTTTGGCTTCTGTCAGGTGTTTGTCTTGGTAAATATACACGTTTAAGACAAACCGGTTCACCATACGGTTATGTTTGAAAGTTATTATTCTATTTATTAAAGACCCCTGTATTATACATCGTGTTACCGATAGAACGATTCTCTTTTCTAGGAATTTCAAGAGTAGTGTTCTTTTTTTTATAAACATTGACACACACCACCACCTATCGATTTGAATAACACCTCCAGTAAAACGTCACATGCGTTTACAACTTAGTAATATGACACGTGGAATTTACTTATGCTATGATATGCGACCAATATAGTCATTTTGACCCTGTTTTTGTCTCCATATAGTCTTATCATCCTTCTCCTGATAAATCAATCTCCAAAACTCTATTCACTAATAAGTAACTCTGGGGATTCTGTCAGAGTTTTGATTTGAGGTCTACTTAATTTATACCCTTGTGGTGGACTTTTTTATCATCTTGTAACATCGGGAAACTTCCACCTCTTTCTCACGGTTTCGTTCTTCGTTTCGGTCTCGACGTCGTCTCTGTCCGGTACACAAGTGGTTTAACAGGGGACTAAGAGGACCCGTTTATCCTGCTACTGGAAAGGGTCCGGAGGGACATAGTCTTGTCCTTGTGTACTCACTTAAGGCCGACGCCCTTACACCCTCACTCACTACACACGACCGGTCGAGGTGGGAACGACCGAAGACTCGTCGCGACAGACGAGAAAGGAAGAGGGTGAGTGTCCAACCTCACTTCTGAGACATCTCCCGTCCCTAGGACGCTTTCCTAGAGTCTAGGGACTCAGACCTCCTGTCTTTCCCAATAATCTAATCCTTAGAGAATAATTTTTATTTTAATAAACACACACACAAATACGCACACATTTCAGAAACCCTAAAACCTCAAATTTATATTTGGATGTCTGTCCTGATTGTGTCTTTAGTTACTTTTCTAACAATCTAATAGAGTGTTCTTCGAATCTTGAATATATGTCGTCTTATCTACTGTTCGTTTCAATTTTCTGACCAAAAGGACTACTGAATTACTTAATGACGGACGTTACGTCCTCTGCGTCCTCTGTGTTCAAGGTAGGGACCCAACCCTTCTGGGGGACCTTCTCCCGTACCGTTGGGGGAGGTCATAAGAACGGACCTCTTAGGGTACCTGTCTCCTCAGACCACCCGATGTCAGGTATCCGAGCGTTTCTCAACCGGTGTTGACTTCGCTGAATCGTACGTACGTGTGTCAATGTTTTGTTTATTTTCTCTCCGTCTTCCATAAACGTTGTATAAATTATCTACTTTATAACCATTTTTCACAAGGATATTTAGTTATTATTTTCCATTTTGTTAAGTAAAATTTTTGTCCGTTTCCTACTTTTTTTTTTCTTTCCTAGAAACGGCTTTTTTTGGACCATTTACTGTTTGTGTACTATTCAACGAGTTGAAGTAAAGACTAGTACTTTACGATTGATCTCGGTACCATATGAGTCATAACCCGAGGGGACCACCGAGTCTCTAATTTCGCAGACGGACGTTAAGCCCTCTGGACCCAAGCTAGGTACCCAGCCCTTCTAGGGGACCTCTTCCTTTACCGTTGGGTGAGGTCATGAGAACGGACCTTTTAAGGTACCTACCTCCTCGGACCACCCGATGTCAGGTGCCCCAGCGTTTCTCAACCTGTGCTGACTTGCTGAAGTGAAAGTGAAGTGATTTGACTCATAAACGAATAAGGTCACTCTTTTTCAAAAACAAAAAAAAAAAAATGAAAACAATATAAGTTTCCAAACTCTTATACATACCTTTCTACGTCGATGAAAGACAAACAAAAAATATTTGAAAAATCGTCGAATAATATTTTACACGACGGGATCTTGTGTAGTCAAAGTCATTTCCTCCTCGGATTTATTTAACACCCCTTTATAACTACGTATAAGTCTTGTACTTATTATTTTTACTTTTTACCGTATTCGATAATTATACAGGTACCTCTACTTTTTACTTTTTCGTCTCCTTAACCACAATTTCACTACTAATGTTTTTCACACACCACCGAACTTTTTAAGTATATTTTTAATGTCTAGATGATATTACCAATTTCCTTTCGTATACAAATGGATTCCTGTTTTTAACCTCTTTTATGAAATCCTATTACCGACTTAAAAATATAGATGAAATATTTGGAAATAAATCGATAATCATATGGTAAAGGAGAGAAGGGTATGGAAAAAAAAAGGGGACTTCCTGTTTCCACAAGACCATTTCCAAATTGTAAGGGTGTCCTCACTTGGAACTAAACATTGTGTACGGCCAAAGATACTAAAGACACTATATTGATTGACGAGGGTGGTACCGACTAAAGTTCGATGGTGGAATTACAACTGGTCTTTCACTTTAAGGCCTGTTTAATTTTTAACCAAGAGTAATAGACAAGACTTGGTCGAAGTCTGTGGTGACCTCAACCCTACCTTAAGGTTTACCATAGGGCTAGTTCAGAACCTCAGGTGTACTTAGAACCTCATATCAGTAATATTCTTTGGAACCTTTCAATTATAAACTTACCTAATGACTTACGACTTGTTTGATTCTGTCTACTTGTGGTACGAGATCGATGTACGGGATCGGAGTACAGGAAACCACTTCATCTTCAGAAACGACAGATGTGTTTTGTATATACCATGTTCTCCACGAGTTTTAATCATTCTTTCTAAGTATCCACAAAGATCTGCTAGAGAAGTCGAAAGACTTCTTAAATTCGGAGGAAAAGTCGGAGGTTTCTTGAGGAGACCAGGGATGTTTGTAGAAGAGGGTCACTTCTCCTTTTGGCATAAATAAACTTATTCTAAACCCTTCAACCACCCTCTTCTTGCCCTATTTTTCGGTCCACCACGACCCCTTCTTTCAGTTCCTACTCTGGTCGTCCCTTCCAGGAGTGATCATTCACCTCTAATTACCTCGCAAAGGACCGTTAGAGGTCTATCTTAATTTTCGGAGAATTTCCGACTCAGGTCTCTTACTTTAGATCTCAAAAAGATCTGTCGATACTAGAGTTGTAGGTCGTCGTGGGAACCTTACCTTTCACTCCATCTCTTTCAAATGGTCGACACTCATTCTAGGATCTCACCCAACACTCTCCGTTGGTGGAGACTTACTTTAGTGTTGGATGTCTCGAAAACACTTCGGGAGGTCTCCGGAGAAAGAGTGTCACCAGTTACGACATTTACGGTATAATACCTTAAGTTTTACCACGAAGACCAGTTCAGAACCTCAGGTGAACTTAGAACCTGACATCAGGAATATTCTTTGGGACCTTTCGGTTATAAACTTTCCTAATAACTTACGACTTGTCTGACTCTGCCTCCCTGTAGTACGGGGTCGATGTACAGGGTGAAGTCATCTGACGGACCACCCCTATGACAGAACAACTCCCAATCTACTCCTTTTCTGTTTGAGATAACGAAAGACCTATACAGAGGAGAACCTTAAAGGTAAATCCTTCTATGGAGTCCCGGGAAGACCTCGGAGTCTATGTCGTCGACGATTTCTCCCACCAATCCCTACGATTGACAACATCCCGGACTATATCCCTACGTTTTTTTTTTTTTGTTTGTAAAGTCTTTTGGTAAAAGTCCGGATAGAACGATTATACAAACGAGACTTCGAAGGGTGGGAAGTCTCGTTACCTTAAGTCACATAACCTCTTTCTGTCCCTGGTCGATCTTACTCACCCAGTCGACTCTGACATCGACTACTACTGCTTCTACGACACTACTACTGCTATAACCACTACTACCACCACTGTTACTACTACCACTACAACTACAACGACGACGACTAAAATTCGAGTGAGGGTCTGTTATCCGAATCATGATCGAGAAAAGATTTTTTTTTTTTCCTAAAAGATTTAAGTGACTTGTATAATTTACTACTCGAACCACTTTATTTAGTTACAAGATACGACTTCTACCAAGGTCGATCTTTTTTCTTCTCCTTTTCGGGGAAGAGGTAGGACCATGTGGTACCTTTCTCTACGTCTACCCATTCAGTCGTGATTACCCCGAAGTTGGTGTACGAAGTTAGCCTTCGTTGATCCTGTTTTAAATACTTTGAAACTATTAAAAGTTTTTAAATACTTTAGACCTATTTACTCATGTACCCATAGGTAATATCAAGGTACACGAAGCTGATAAAGGATTAAATTTGTTACTTAGTGTATTTTTATTCGACAGAGACATCAGTGGAATAAATACGTTATATAACTGTCCCAACAGATTAATATTAAGAATTCCCGAGTAATAATGACATAACGTTTTGTTAGGACAATGTTACTCTATTTCTTTTCGACTATTTGTTCATTTTTATTCCGTTCAGATCGACTGTCAAGTTACTGATGTTTTATAAACTTGGACATGAAATATTGTGGGTTGTAACAAGTTTAGTGTCAGACGTACTTGACCTTCACCGTTCCTCAACTTAGGTCCCGAAACTCGTATTGACGACTTCGACCTACAAGTCAACTACGGGAAGAGGTGTCTTTTCCCTCAGTGCACCCACGAGACCACCCATGTACCTGGGTGGAAGACTCCGTTCTGGAAAGACTCTCCTGTTGACGAAGCATAAGTTTCCTTTATCGACCTCAGACGTCTTGTCCTTCTCGTTTCCGTTTGGCTTTTGGAGGTTCACCGGCTGTCCCTAGACGACTACGTGAGAGAACCCTTGAACAAACGTCAAAATGTTTTCCGTTGTTATAAGTAATAAATCCACGTGACCGATATTGTGTGTACTTCTTCCCTTCTACCTAAACACATGTACGTACACATGTGTACACAGGTAGATGTCTCTTAAGTAAGAAAGAAGGGGGAAGTAAAGAAACTATGGGACAGGACACCAAAGTGGGATTTTGGAGGTCACAGGGAACTACAAATAAAAGGTGAAAGAGTCCCAACAGGTTAGGTTAGACTCACCGTTAACCTATCAATCCCTAGTACTTTGACTCAAGACAGTACCCAAACCGATACCAAGCTTTACCGAGTATTACTCTTACGAAAGAAAAAAACCATCAAGAGTAAGTTCCAATTTATTTGTACTTATAAACCTAACCTAAACTAAAACAAATCCAGAGTCGTTAAATCCACTTTATTCTCAGTTCCCAAATGAACACACTGTTTCTCTTTAAATATCCCCGGATGTCAGGGACAAAAGTGGTTGTAGTGCTCCACCCCACCCCCTCTCCCTTTCGTTCTTTCTTTTCTGAGAACCCAGTCTCAGTACCAAACTGACAACGTCAAAAAGGTCACCTTAGATTCTTTACACCCTTTTCCTTTTGACCTTTTCTGTTTCATTATTTTTTGTTTTGTGTTTGGAGTAGGGTTCGTCATTCACTCTAACTCCATCAGGACTCCCTACCCTTTGGGTCCACATTCTCTCTATAAAGTATGTTCTCTTCACCCCTTAAAAAAAAGTTAAAATAAAAAAACGTCAGAAAAGGGGGTGTCAAACTTGAATAATAAAGCATAACCCCATGTCGACTAATTGTTACAACACTATCAAAGACCACTTACAACTTCCCTGAGTCGATATGTATATATACATAGGTAAAAGGGTGTTTAAGGGGAGGGTAGGTCCAACGGTGTATTTTAACTTGTCTCAAGGTATACGATATTTTATCCAGGAACAACAATAAGTAAAATTTACATCGTCACACGTGTACTGGTAGGGTTTGAAGGATTCATAGGGAAGGGGGTCGTCGGTCTTCAAAGAAAGCATTAGACACTCAGAGAGACGAAACGTTCATTCAAGTAAACATAGTAAAGAAAAGTCTATGGTGTACATCCCTATAACATACTATAAAAAGGAAGACTGAATTAGATGAGTCATACTCAGAGACCCAAGTAGATACCTGGATCGTATACGTCGTTAGATACAACGACGTTTACTGTAATAAAATAAGAAAAGTTACTGACTCATTATAAGGCAACGTATATACATGGTGTAGAAAAACAACAACAACAAATATACATAAATAATTATAAATGGTGAATTATGTCAGTGGTAAAGGAAGGACGTAAGAATTGGTAGGTAGATTCTAGTAAAAGGAAGAACTACCTCTTAGGTATGTCAAAGTCAGTCAAGTCAAGTCAAGTTAGTGAGTCAGCACAGGCTGAGAGACGTTGGGGTACTTAGCGTCGTGCGGTCCGGAGGGACAAATAATGGTAGAGGGTCTCAAGTGTGTCTGAGTACAGGTAGCTCAGGCACTACGGTAGGTCGGTAGAGTAAGAGACAGCAGGGGAAGAGGAGGACGGGGGTTAGGGAGGGTCGTAGTCTCAGAAAGGGTTACTCAGTTGAGAAACGTACTCTACCGGTTTCATGACCTCAAAGTCGAAATCGTAGTAAGGAAGGTTTCTTTAGGGTTCTGACTAGAGGAAGTCTTACCTGACCAACCTAGAGGAACGTCAGGTTCCCTGAGAGTTCTCAGAAGAGGTTGTGGTGCCAAGTCTTCATAGTTAAGAAGCCACGAGTCGGAAGAAGTGTCACTTTGAAAGTGTAGGTATGTACTGGTGACCTTTTTGGTATCGGAACTGATCTGCCTAGAACCAGCCGTTTCATTACAGAGACGAAAACTTATGTGATAGATCCAACCAGTATTGAAAGGAAGGTTCCTCATTCGCAGAAAATTAAAGTACCGACGTTAGTGGTAGACGTCACTAAAACCTCGGGGGGTTTTATTTCAGACTGTGACAAAGGTGACAAAGGGGTA
>SJYO01046538.1:63744111-63821390 GCA_006410555.1 Capra ibex | reverse complement strand
TAAAGGGTACTTCACTACCCTGGTCTACGGTACTAGAAGCAAAAGACTTACAACTCGAAATTCGGTTGAAAAAGTAAGAGGAGAAAATGAAAGTAGTTCTCCGAAAAATCGAGGAGAAGTGAAAGACGGTATTCCCACCACAGTAGACGTATAGACTCCAATAACTATAAAGAGGGCCGTTAGAACTAAGGTCGAACACAAAGGAGGTCAGGTCGCAAAGAGTACTACATGAGACGTATCTTCAATTTATTCGTCTCACTGTTATCTGTCGGAACTGCATGAGGAAAAGGATAAACCTTGGTCAGACAACAAGGTACAGGTCAAGATTGACAACGAAGGACTGGACGTATGTCTAAAGAGTTCTCCGTCTAGTCCACCAGACCATAAGGGTAGAGAGAGTCTTAAAAGGTGTCAAATAACACTAGGGTGTCAGTTTCCGAAACCGTATCATTTATTTCGTCTTTATCTCCAAAAAGACGTTGAGAGAACGAAAAAGTTCCTAGGTGGCCTACAACCGTTAAACTAGAGACCAAGGAGACGGAAAAGATTTTGGTCGAACTTGTAGTCCTTAGAGTGCCAAGTGTATAACAACTTCGGACCGAACCTCTTAAAACTCGTAATGAAATGATCGTACACTCTACTCACGTGAACACGCCATCAAACTCGTAAGAAACCGTAACGGAAAGAAACCCTAACCTTACTTTTGACTGGAAAAGGTCAGGACACCGGTGACGACTCAAAAGGTTTAAACGACCGTATAACTCACGTCGTGAAAGTGTCGTAGTAGAAAGTGCTAAACTTTCTCGAGTTGACCTTAAGGTAGTGGAGGTGATCGAAACAAGCATCACTACGAAAGATTCCGGGTGAACTGAAATGTAAGGTTCTACAGACCGAGATCTAATCACTAGTGTAGTAGTACTAATAGACCCAGCACTTCTAGAAAAAACATGTTAAGAAGGCACATAAGAACGGTGGAGAAGAATTATAGAAGACGAAGACAATCCAGGTATAGTAAAGACAGGAAATAGCTCGGGTAGAAACGTACTTTACAAGGGAACCATAGAGATTAAAAGAACTTCTCTAGAGATCAGAAAGGGTAAGACAAGAAAAGGAGATAAAGAAACGTAACTAACGACTTCTTCCGAAAGAATAGAGAAGAACGATAAGAAACCTTGAGACGTAAGTCTACGAATATAGAAAGGAAAAGAGGAAACGAAAAGTGGAGAGAAGAAAAGTGTCGATAAACATTCCGGAGGGGTCTGTCGGTAAAACGAAAAAACGGAAAGAAAAGGTACGGCTACCAGAACTAGGGACAGAGGACGTGTTACAGTGCTTGGAGTAAGGTATCAAGTAGTCCGTCAGATAGTCTAGATCCGGGAATTTAGATAAAGAGTGAAGGTGACATATTAGTATTCCCTAAACTAAATCCAGTATGGACTTACCAGATCACCAAAAGGGATGAAAGAAGTTAAATTCAAACTTAAACCGTTATTCCTCAAGTACTAGACTCGGTGTCAGTCGAGGACCAGAACAAAAACAACTGACATATCTCGAAGAAGTAGAATCCGACGTTTCTTATATTAGTTAGACTAAAACCACAACTGGTAGACCACTACAGGTACCCATCTCAGAAGAGAACACAACAACCTTCTCCCACAAACGATACTGGTCACGTAAAAGAACCGTTTTGAGATAATCGGAAACGGGACGAAGTAAGGCGTAAGGTTCCGGTTTAAATGGACAATGAGGTCTATAAAGAACTGAAGGATGAAAACGTAAGGTCAGGGGATATTACTTTTCCTGTAGAAAAAACCCACAATCAAGATGTTCCAGAACATCCAGAAGTATCTTGGTAAGTGAAGTCGAAGAAGTCGTAATGACCAACCCCGTATCTGAACCTATTGACACTATAACTTACCAAACGGAACCTCTACTTGTCTCTAGTAAGACAGCAAAAACTCTAACGCAGGTTCATGACGTAAAGCCTGAGAAAACAACTGGTACTACCGATGAGGTAAAGAAGACTCCCTAAGGACGGACGTCATCATCTATATTACCAGTAGACTCAATTTAAGTGGGTAAGGTCAGGTAAAATCAAGCGACTAAGGATCTTACAGCTGCAAGTGGGACCGGTAGAGAACAAACTGGTGAATGTTAAACGGAATTAAGTACCTAGACTGTAAAGTCCAAGGATACGTTATAACAAGAAATGTCGTAGTCTGGAACGAAGATAGTGGTCAGTGTAGGTGTCAACCCATAAAAAAAACGAAACCGAGGCAGGGAAGTAAGAAAGACCTCAATGAAGAGGTGACTAGAGGTCATCGTATAACCCGTGGATGACTGGACCCCTCAAGGAGAAAACCATAGGATAGTAAAACGGAAAAGTATGACAAGTACCCCAAGAGTTCCGTTCTTATGACTTCACCGAACGGTAAGGGAAGAGGTCACCTGGTGCGAGACGGTCTAGTCACTCCGAGACAATTACCGTTTCAGTCAAAAACAAATGGACTTTTACGGAAGTAAATTAGGAGTAAAAACTTTCTATAAAGGTGACCAATTAATATTAAGTTCTGACTGTCATTAAAAGAGACAATTCTTATAGTTTATAGTTTTTATAAGAAGACCAAATGAAAAAAACGTCAACGTTTCAGTGTACAGACGGAGTAAAGACAAGGTAACCGCCACTAACCGGTAAAGAGAGCTACCAAAATTCCAATACAGAAACAAAAGTTACGAGACGCAAAAGTAATAGAGTACAGATCCACATTTAACAAAAAAAAAAAAAAATTTAGGACGACTTTCATAATAGACAAAGAAAAGAGTAGAATCTTAAAGTTAGTCTATACATAATCTAGAAGAGTGAGATAGGAGATACTAAGAAAATGTACTTTTTTGATCAAATCAAGATAGAAGATTAAACGACTAAGAGAAATCGTACAGATTAGACGACAATTTGGACAGTCACTTAGAATTGTCAAGTCAGTGAGTCAGCACAGGCTGAGAAACACTGGTGTACTTGGCGTCGTGCGGTCCGGAGGGACAGGTAGTTATTGAGGGTTTTAGTACAGGTAACTCAACCACTACGGTGGGTTGGTAGAGTAGGAGACAGCAGGGGAAGAAGAGGACGGGAGTTAGAAAGGGTCGTAGTCCCAGAAAAGGTTACTCAGTCGAGAAACGTAGTCCACCGTTTTCCTAACCTCAAAGTGTAAATTGTAGTCAGGAAGGTTACTTGTGAGTCCCGACTAGAGGAAATCTTACCTGATCAACATAAAGGAACGTCAGGTTCCCTGAGAGTTCTCAGAAGAGGTTGTGGTGTCAAGTTTTCGTAGTTAATAAGACACGAGTCGAAAGAAATATCAGGTTGAGAGTGTAGGTATGTACTGATGGCCTTTTTGGTATCGGAACTGATATGCCTGGAGATGTTAAAAAAAAAAAAAACTTCAGATCTAAAAAAATTTGGACGGATAAGTAAAAAACGTCTTGAAACAATAAATATAAAAGGAAAGAGTATAATTTGTATGAAGAAATATTAGGTACTGATATTAGTTAAGGTCAAAATTTCCGAAATACACAAACTAAGACAATAGACTCTAAAAAACAAGTAAAAAACAAAAAAGGGGGACAATTAAGAACATATTCTATAGAACAGAAAAACATACTAAACACTAAACTGACACTCAAGTGTAAAGAACCTTCAAAAAGACATCTTTACAAACGTTATACCCAATTTAAACACAATATCAATTGAACCCAACTGTTTTATGGTATTTCATTCTACGGTAATATATTTATTTTGTGGGTAAGGAGTATCGAGACTTCGGACCTTTGGGTTCTAGTTCCACGACCGTCTGAGCCACAGACCACTCCCGGGTAAAAAACCGAGTATCTTCCGATAGTAGAGTGAAACAGAGTGTACCATCTTCCCCACTCCAACAAGAGACTCCAGAAGAAATATTTCCGAGTTAAGAGTAAGTGTTCCCGGGGTGAGAATCTTGGATTAATGGTGGGTTTCCGGAATAGAGGTCTATGGTAGTGTGACCCCTAATCGAAATTTGTACTTAAAACGTCCCTGTGTCTGTAAGTCGAATATCGTAAACCTAAAGAGATTTTCACTGGACCAAATGGAAACGGTCGACACACCCTCGTAGTGGTTGGACTTTGGTGAAATTCCATTTAATACACGAACTTAAAAAAGTCTGTTGGGTCCATCTCATCTAATAACGGAAACCAATTTTTTTACAGAGTCTCCTCCATAAAGGGGGAGGTAGGATGAAGTTCCGACGAATGTCCGTTAAAACAGAACATCAGAAGACCTTTTTCCGACTTCTCCGGAAGACCCCCTAGGACCGAAATACACACCTCAGAGAATACTTTAAAGAGTGGAACCGTCCTTGGACCGGAAACAAAGAAGAAAGATACGGAGTACTCTGGTACTGTTCATTTTGAGTTTAAGTAGACCAAATCGGTTCTGTTTCGAACCAAAGTCGTAAGACAAATAGAGAGTGATCAAAAACCGAAGACTCATTAGTTAGGAATGAAAGTACGATCGAGTAATTATGTAAAAGACAAAAAAAAAAAAAAAATTATAAATTTTGGTAAAATTCAACGAAAGTCAGACTGTCACCCTGACAAAGTAATGACAGTCTTTACCTTCAGATGCCTCACTAAAAGAAGGATATAAAATAAGACTTTTTAAGGTTTAAAGGTCTTTTCTATTTTCTTATTATATACTTATCATATCATGTTCTTATCATATCATATACACGATATATCATATATATATATATATATGATAAGAACATGATATTGATATGATATGTATATATTATCAATATCATAAGAACATGATATCATATTCATATATGATAAGTATATAATAAGAAAATGGAAAAGACCTTTAAACCTTAAAAAGTCTTACTTTATATCCTTCCTTTATATATGTGTGTGTGTGTAACAACAAATCAACGGTTCAGTACAGGTCTAAAAAACGATGCGGATACCTGACATCGGACGGTCCGAAGAGACAGGCACCCTAAAGGGTCCGTTCTTATGACCTCACACAACGGGGAAGGAAGAGGTACAGGGTGTAGAAGCAATAGGTAGGGAGACGACTACCTGCAAATCCAACGAAGGTACAGGACCGATAACATTTGTCACGACGTCACTTGTAACCCCACGTACACAGGAAAGTCTAGGACAAAAAGAGACTGCATACGGGTCCTCACTCTAACGTCCCAACATGTTTTATCCAACACCGAGATAAAAGTCAAAATATTCCTTAGAGGTATGACAAGAGGTATCACCGACATGGTTAAATGTAAGGGTGGTTGTTACATCCTTCCAAATTCTACCCTTTTAAAAAGTCGTTTACAAAATCAGTAATACTGATATGGAACAAATACCATAAGAGCTATCCCATGCCACTTTACAACTGTGAGAATTTAATAAAACCCCCGACTTAAATGAAAAATTTTACGTTGGAACACGACTCTACTCGGTACTCTACCGACCTCACTTAAATTAAAGTAAAACTCAGTAGTCATAAATAACTTGTAACAGATCTGCGTCTTCCTCCCTGATCAAAAATATCAGTTGGATCCGACCTTGTCAGTTTATCGTTGGTAGGGACTCAGGACCAGGAGAGAGTTGGAAGTGAAGGTCCGACAGGCAGTTCGGACGAGCCAAAGGTAACTGGACGGGTGCAAAGACTCAGGAGGAAGGTAAGAGTGGTACAGAAACGTTCTCGACCAGGCGTAGTTGAAGACGGACCTAATCGTGGAGATTGGGGTGGGGTAAGACCAGTGGCACCTATGTCTGAGTCCAGGCACTTAGAGGGATCCGTCAGTGAGACGCGAAAAGTAGGGGAGAGGATGTAGGAGGATACCACGGGCCGACGTCTTATTTATCGTAGTCACCGGAACCAGTAATATGATCGACGATGGTACACGGCACGTACGAAGAGGGTGGGTGGGAGTTCGTCCATGGTGACGGTGGAGTACCGTGTCATCCTTTGACAGTGTCACACCACTTTATAGAACGGGTCCTAGTTCTTTCTTTTCCCTCTAAAACTTTCATCTAGAACACCGAGGGTTTAAGAAGTGGAGATACTGAAAGTAATGACCTAAGGAAATAAAGTATATAGTCGAGAGACGAAGAAAGATAATCAGGAGTTTGTTTGAGTCGTAAAAATAAGTACCACTAAACAAGTGTATGAAGGAAAAAATGGCAGAGGATTGAAAAGACCCCGGTCTGATGAAGTTCAGGAGCTTTGAGGTCGAAGAGGTTATCGAAGTCAACAGTGACCAATTCTTCGTCAGGGAGAAGTTGTGTCAGACGGAAGTCGTATTTAAAGGAGCAGCTGTATTTAAGGGAAAGAGAAAGGTAAAACATAGGAAAGAGTAGATCAGACACTCTAGGAACTGTGGGTGTGGGTATCAGAGTCCAGGGTAAAATAGAGATCGTGGATCACGTCTTAGACAGAATCTCGACCCCAATGTGTTTCACGATCAAAGTCTCCCTCGACCTCGAATCGAAGTATTAGAGTAGTCTAGAGACGGGTAGAAGTTTTGACTTATTAAAAGAGTAAGAACAGGTTTCGTAACATATTTTTTACTGTTTCGTAAAGAAAGGTCATGTTAACGGTGAAGGTTCAGGAAAGATTCATCTTTAAGACCTCGGTAGTGTTTTATTGTCCACGGATAATCTGGGAGTCAAGACAGAACTGAGGTAGGTAGGTAAATAGTTCATGTAGTCTTCGACAATCGTGACACGATGTCATTATCGTACCATGTTATTATCGTGTCACTTGTACGCCGAGTACAGAAAATGCCTCAGGTGTAAGGTCACCTCCTCTGATTCTCCATTGTATCTCACACGACACGGACACTATCCTCCCACGTCCCTCCTTCTTAGGGAGTCACGCCACCAGTCTCCTCTGTTCATTCGACTCACGAACTGTTACTCTTCCCTCAAAGGTCTAACTGTCGACTCAGAGAAGGTTCACTTTCGTCGTGTATGTTACGGGTCCCCGTTTCTTCTCAAAGATTTAGACGCTTGACTCCGGAGACCGTACCGGAGGAACCCTGTTTACTCCGTCACAGAATCTACGGAGGGGTTTATTCTTAAAACAAATTAAATAAAAAATAAACACATAATTGTTTTAATAACCTCATATCAACGAAATGTTACAACACAATCAAAGACGACATGTTGTTTCGCTTAGTCGAGATATACATGTATATGTGGGAGAAAAAACCTAAAGGAAGGGTAAATCCAGGGGTGTCTCGTGACTCATCTTAAGAACCACGATACGGACCAAAAGACGTTAAGACTAAAGTAGAAGAATGGAGATGGATTCGAGGTCTCTCCAGGCAACGTCCCTAGGACCCAAGGGTTCAGGGTCCACTAAGGACATAAAGAAGTTGACGATGTATGGATCCGAGTAACAGGTGTGAGTAAAGTCTGTAGACCATGTCACAAGAGTCTGGACAGACTTCAGGAATCGGATCACTTTGGGAGGTTCAAGTTCATGATATCCGTTTATGTACAAAAACAACAACATAGTCCTGGACAAATGTGTGGTTGGATCTAAAGGGGAGGACCCAAGAGACGAACTACACTGAGTTAGTGAGGTCCTTCTACCAGACTGTTGTGGGTTTAAGAGTATTCGACCTCTAAAGAGAAAAGGTACCTCCTTCCATAAAACACGAGACAACGATAGTATACCCCGGAACACTGACTGTGGACGTGGGGAACCTTGAGAGACAACCGGTCCGCATTTCCCTCGGTCGAGAGGTACGCCGTTGAACAAGTAGTCACCTTTTTGGGAAGGAAGAAGGAACGACCACCTGACAGACCGCTCTGGTGGGAGAGTCCGTCTGAGACCGTTCTACATCGGTAGTTAACACGAGAATGCTTCAACTCCGGTTGAACCCGTTCGTAAAGGGAGATAAACAAGAAGAAAGATACTGAGTCAAGGACGGAGAAGGGATGAGGAAGGTTCTTGAGTTCGGAGTCCGAGGAGAGGAACCCTTGTTCCGATCGTGGAACGACGACTAAAACCATAACTCCTCAAATATGGATACCCTCCGAGGGTCTTGGAAAGGGTTTGTCTCGGACTTTAAGGGATACAAGAGGGGGACTCTTCACTTACTTCGTAATATAACACCAAGTCAAGTCAAGTCAAGTCAACGAGTCAGCACAGACTGAGAAACACTGGGGTACTTAGCGTCGTACGGTCCGGAGGGACAGGTAGTGGTTGAGCGCCTCAAGTGAGTCTGAGTGCAGGTAGCTCAGTCACTACGGTAGGTCGGTAGAGTAGGAGCCAACAGGGGAAGAGGAGGACGGGAGTTAGGGAGGATCGTAGTCTCAATGACGACTGATAACAACTTGTACTATCAAAGTTTGTGAAACCTTTTCTACCGAACGTATAGACGAAATTCAGTCTTCTCTCATATTGATGTTTACGGGTCTTTTAAGTGAACGGAATATAGAACTATACATGTATGGTTACTTATTAATACCTCTTTCGATAGTGGAATAAAGGGTTTTGTACGTCCGTTTCAACACGACCTGTAAGACTCGACGAGACCCCTTCTACTACATTCACCAGTGCAAGTCAGGGTGGGGACGAGGGAACCAACGAACCAACGAGGATATCCCACCCCTCAACCGACTTCTGTTTTGGGACGTGTTGGTGAGGAGACTGTGTGTCGGTGTGGTCGAGTCACCAGACCCTGACGACCTGATTTTAATATGAACATTAATGGGTAACGAATCGTAGTGTAACCTGTTCTTTATTTCTTTTAACCTTCGAAAGTTAAACAGAGACAGAGATCCCCTTCCGTCGGGGGGATCGTACCTTGGAAGAGTTTTCCTTTCGTTCTCGAAAGGGTTGTCGTGTAACACCAACCGTCAACGATTCACACCGGGGTGAAACACGGGAGAACACAACTCATACCTGGAGTCCTAAACGAAGACCCTACCCTATCGTGTAGACTCTAATCTAATGTTTTCATGACCGTAAGAGAGAGACTGAAAAGACGTTTGAACGGGACTACTCGTCCCACGAGAGTTCCTTGACTCCCATAGGAAACTAATCGTCGGTCCCTCCTTCACTCCCAAAATTTTTTTTCGGGAATTCTTCGACTTAAAATGACTGTCGGTATACTTACTCAAACCTACACCTAATAAGGGACTAATTTGGAAGTTTACTTGTACGGGGTCCAGAGTGTTCTAACGTCAGATAACTCTTAGAACTTCATCTTCGGTGTTGGTTCAACATGGGTCAAAGGACTAGGTGTCTTTGCAGTCCTAGTATTTACACGTACAAAATTTGAAGATTTGAACCCCCATTAACCAAGAAGTCACCATCTCTTCCTCCTGTGTGTGATTCCTAGAGTTGACAACTTCTATTTTATCGTGTTTTGAAGATTCGTTCACCTCTTTTTGGATGTACTTACTCTCTTTCCTACCTGTAGGACTTTGTTCAGTCTCTGTTGACCTATTGATGTATTTCTCTAGTAGGTGTATTCCCGGTGACCAAACTCCTCGTGTCCTATCTACCAAACTAAGGAACTCCCATTGGGACCACCAAAATATTTAAATACTCTTTCTAAAACGGAAAACTCAACTGAAGGATAACAAAGGGGAAAATAAAAAACAAACTACCTGGACTAAAAAAAAAGAGTAAATTTGAATTAGGACAAAACGACATACGGTTCACTTCGGAAAATAGTCTATTAATTTGATTTATTACTTTACAAATTTATATACTTTGAATGTACCATTTAAATTTTTTAATGTACCTTAAAACTCGTGACTCAAACTATACCAAGAGAAGAGTCCAGACCAACCTTCAGTTCTTTTACATGGTAAAACCTGTACAGAAACACTATACCACATTATGTTCACGTCTCGAGACTTTTCTTGAACCAAAGAGACCACAGACGTAAGATAGTGAGATAGAGGAAAACCTACTGAACTACAGTAAACATATTTTTATGTGTCAACTTTTATTTGTAAAGGGTCGGTACTCGTCACACTAAGGACTCCGAGATAAAGGGTCGTCCCTTAATTTAACGAATAAGAAAGATAACTAGACTCTGGATCACTCGTCCTTCTTGTCAAATTAGTAACCGTATTCTCTCCCACCAAAGAGTTGGAGTCTTGATCACTATAAAACTTAATTTATGAAGAACAAACCCCCTCTCATAGGAGACGTAACTTCCTACAAATCATTGTAGAGACTAACGATGGGTGGTCTACGATCATCATGGAGGTCCAGTACTGTTAGTTTTTACAGAAACTCCCTGTCTTAGAGGAAGTCAACTCTTGGTATGTCCATTGTAGTGGGACACTTGTCAAAAGGAGGTGAGACTAACTAAATTGTCGGTTCTCCTCGTTACTGAGATTGGGTTGTTCTACGTAATAAATAGTGAACAGAACAAATATTCGAAAAACTCTTAAGTATAGAGGAAAAATCCCCTGTTCCCATCAAACAAAATGACCATATAGCATAACTTAATTACAAACATAAAATTTGTTTTGTTGTCGTTTGTTTTTAAGGTTTATAACGAAGTCCTCCCTTCTATGAATTCAGAGAAGTATTTTAATACAAAGTCACATAAAAGTTCCAAGGATTCTTAAGGCGTAAGAGGACGAACGACAAACCGAGGACCCAAACAAACCCCGACGACAACCACTACAAATCTTCATGTAAGACCTTTCAGAATAAATTATCTAGTCGAGGTAAATTAACTTTAGTAACAAACCTTCTATCAAAAGTGTAATGTCGAAATTTTTTAATATCTAAAAATTTTTCTTTTAATTTAGTAAAGATAATCGTCAATTCATTCATTTGTTTATGTACTTTTGTCTTAAGTCTCCAATCATGTAAAGGGGGATCAAAAACCAAGAACTAAATCGGGTGAAAAACCAAGCGTTTTTGTTGTCTATGATATTGTTAAATACGTGTAAGACTTAAAGGTACACGTTTAAAAGATCCTACTCAGTGTACTTCAATCACTGGACTCCTTTTATATAACGTCCTATTACCTTTTAGTACCCGAAGGTACAGTGTACATGGACTTTAAGTCAGGAGTTGAGGAGACAGACATTTTACCCCGTTCTAACAAAAAGTATCACAAGAACCCTCCCGAGTTACCACCTGATCGGAAAAGATCCAGTAGAGACACGAACGAGACGAAAAACCGCCCCACTATTTTTTATGTATTATATTTACGTAGACGAATTGGTAAAAATTCATTTGTCACGTAATAACAACTGATACACATGTTATAACGTGTCTTATAGAGATCTCGGATGAGTAGAACACACCGACCTTGAGGAACTTGTTATTGAGAGTGAAGGGTAAGAGGGTCGGGACCGTTAGGGGTAAGGTAAGAGACGAAGATACCCAAGTTGGTGAGATCTATGGAGTATATTCACCTTAATATGTTATAAACCGAATAAAGTAAATCGTGTTACAGGAATTACAAACAGGTATAACATCATACACAGTCTTAAAGGAAGGTAGAATCATAATTCATCATAAAGTAAAATACATATATGAGATGAATCGGGTAAGTAGGTGGCCACCTTTAAACCCAACTAAGATATAGAAAAGAGAGTACTTATTACGACAATATTCATACCTCTAAGTCTATAGAGAAACTAAAGTCAAAGAAACCTATTTATACGTCGAAATTAGATGAAAAACTGAAGTATCAAAAGACTTGTTTTAAAATAGTATCTTTACTATCTTAGAAGGGATTACGAAAATTGTGTAAAAACGGACGGGTAGATGGGGAGGAGAAATCCTCATCTCTCGGAGAACTACTTTCATTTCCTCTTCTCACTTTTTCAACCGAATTTTGAGTTGCAAGTATTTTGATTCTAGTACCGTAGACCAGGGTAGAGAAGTACCGTTTATCTACCCCTTTGTCACATTTGTCACTGTTGAAAATAAAACCCCCCCGAGGACTGACGTCGGTACTTTAATTTTCTTTGAACGAGGAACCTTCTTTTCAATACCGGTTGGATCTATCGTACAATTTTTCGTCTCTGTAATGAAACGGTTGTTTCCAGGTAGATCAGTTTCGAAACCAAAAAGGTCACCAGTACATACCTACACTCTCAACCTGATGTTTCTTTTGACTCACGGCTTCTTAACTACGAAAACTTGATACCACAACCTCTTCTGAGAACTCTCAGGGTGCCTGACGTTCCTCTAGGTTGGTCAGGTAGGATTTCCTTTAGTCAGGACTTATAAGTAACCTTCCTAACTACGACTTCGACTTTGAGGTTATGAAACCGGTGGACTACACTTCTTGACTGAGTAAACTTTTCTGGAACTACGACCCTTACTAACTTCCACCCTCCTCTTCCCCTGCTGTCTTCTACTCTACCAACCTACCTGTACTCAAACTCATTCGAGACCCTCAACCACTACCTGTCCCTCCGGACGGTACGACGTCAGGTACCCCAACGTTTCTCAGTCTGTACTGACTCGTTGACTTGACTTGATGGGGATAACCATACTCTCACTGGACTCCAGTCCCTGACACAGTGGGAGTAGAAACACAGGGGTCGTCGATTGGTCACGAGTCATTTTTTACAACGTACGGAGTATTCTACCTGGTTGTTTACTGAGTTGACGATTTGTATTCACTTCTAGAAGTATCTCTCCTCTGGGAGTTATTTGTATTCCAGAAGAAGATCTTCCCTGACATTGTTTGTGTTGCGTATTTGTAGGAAGGTATTACACAAGTGAAGTAAATCCGTTGTCTCTGACAGGGTACAGACTTATACACCACAACTTTGTCGTTTTGTAAAAGACAATCTCTCCTGATGCAGACAAATTTCCTATGTACTACTAACGTAAAAGAAGATTCTTAAAGTTGTCCTATTATTTGTTCCCTCTTAGTCTATCTGTCGTTATAAATCAATTTTCTTCTGTCCGGTGTGTAACTTGACCCGATACTGAAAGATTACGTTCTCCTTTAAGGATCCTCGTGGAAAATCTGTCTTTTGTTACGACCCCTAACTCGAGGGTGTAAACTGAAGGATCGTCACCGTAGTCCCCTCCAGACGTAGAGGAGGAGTAAGGAAGTAGGTGGGGAGACGATGTACTTAAAAATAGACCGTGACGAGTGTGTAAAAAAGGGTCAGAGACACGGAAGTATTTTAATTTATAGTCACCCTGTATTCGGTACAGTTCTTCTAAAGGTCTTTCAGTATACTTTTTCCTTAAAGAAGAAGTTTATTTTAGTGCACAGAAACCTATTTTATGAGTGCAGACTTTCACAACCACACGTAGTGCGTGTGATAACATAAGTCAAAAGAGAAGGAAAGTAACAAAATACATTGCACCGTGACGAACCTTATGGTGACCTACGAGAAGGTGAGACCCTAACTAAAGTTTACAAAATCGAACAGGACTTAATCGACACCGAAGATTGTATACGTTAATTTTCTGTTGTTCGGACCAGAGATAGACTGGTCTTCGTACCGTGTCTTTTTGTTGGGAAACGTTTAATATCGGAACTTTGGTCCTGTGACACGACCGGAAACGACTACCACACCTCAAACACGTCTTCAGACGGTACCCACCGAGTACCCCTTGACTACGCCTAATTAAAACACTGTTTCCCCTGTAGGAATATTATTTTTTATGAAATGTTCCCTGTGTCTGAATGTGAAATGTCTCACCAAAAGGACCGAGTAGACTACCAGTACAACAAGAATCCTTCATCCAAGTCCGGAGTCTCACCAATTTACTAGTTCGGTATGAACAGTCATATTTCACAAACTCATTGACCGGGGTCTAGTGGGAGACCTTCCTATCGGACAAACACTACTTTTATTTCTAAAACTTAAGTTGTCCGGGGTTCAGGTTTAAGGACAAATACACGAGTGATCGGGACATTTAGACGTGAAAGAATCAGAGAGAGTCGAAGTTAAAGAAGGAGATGCTCAAACCTTATATTATCAATTGGACGTCACAATAAGACTCGAACTTTAATTTCTTACAGGTATTCCAAGGACGAGGGTCACCGTTGAATTCTCTCGACCAAAAGAAGACGACCATATCCTACCTCGGTCTTGGACCGGGGTACAGTAGGAGTAAAGATGACACTTCGTAAAAGAGTCTACTCCGGTGGTCACTTATGATAAGGTGAACTCGACGTCCTGTAAAAAAAAAAAATCACTTCATAACAGATAAGTTCTTTTCAGAACTTAGAATCTATAAGACGGGTGAAAAATTAGTCCAAAGAAAAAATAACAACAATACTCAACATACTCGACACATACATAAAACCTATGATTGGGGAATAGTTAGTATAGTAAACACTTAGAAAAGAGGACAAGAGGTCCAATAACTAAAACAACTACCAAAGGTAACGACACGTTTTTGAAACTTCAAATTAATCTGGAGTAGACAAACAAAAACGAAAATAAAGAAAACGGAATCCTCTGTCTAGGTTTTTTATAACGAAACTACATACAGTTTCTTACAAGACTGAGACGAGTGAAGATCGTCAAACTACCAAATCCAGAATGTAATTCCAGAAATTGGGTAAACTCAAATAAAGACGTATACCAAACTCCTTCATCTTTTAGAGTAAGAAAATGTACATCAACAGGTGAAAAGGGTTGTAGAGAATACCGTAGATTGAAAAACATCACAAGAGAATACTAAAAAAAACATAGAGACATCATAACCACCAACCCCACACCCGAGTCTTACCCAACTAAACATATATTCTCTACAAGATAGGTCCTAAGGGTGACCTGTCTTTGATCCAGTGGAACGGTTACAGTTCTACCCAGAAGAAGTCTTGAGTCTAGGAATCTCCGTGTATGGTCGATCCACAAAGACCCTTGTGTGAACCGACTTAAATCGTAAAGGTAAACCTCAATCAACTTCTCGGGTTTAGAATCTCCCAGGGAGACTACTCCCTCCGAGTTGGTTCCTCATTTTAACCCCGAATCACCGTCCAAGACTGAAAAACATCGATTAACCCCGAACCTGGTTACTTTACTAAACATATTGTATATCGTGTACGTTATGTTAAGGTCTTTGAAAACACGCGGACGAAATATTTCCGTAACTTAGTGAAAAGTTTTGACTCTAAAAACAGACCTTCGAGAAGTACTGATAATTAGGTCTCGAAGGGAAATTAAGGGACGGAGGTAGGGACAAATTTCGTCTTCTTACTATTATTCTAGAGTCACTATTTGTAATCTTTTTAATAAGTCATATTTGGGCTTATTAGGTTTTTTACGAGTTCTTTTTACCTCAATAAAGGAGAAGTAAATTGTAAGTATTATAGACCTCGATATAGAAATTCAGAAGTCTAACCTAAGAAAGGTATCACATCTATCCCATGAACTATACGTCAAAGTTTGTTTCACACAAGAAAAGGGTGTACGTATATCAGTTTTACAAGTAGCCGTATAAGTTCCGTAGACGTTTTCAGAAGAGTTTCACTGTGTTTTACTTCCCGATAACTTTATATTTCATCAGTAGAGTGACCCGGTACTATATTTCCTTTCTAATTTTACATTTTAAGTCCTAATTCAAGGAATACAAATAGTTTTAAAAGGTCTGTTAGTAAATTTTTCTATTAAATTTTTTCAGATGGACTGTTAAAGTATTGATTTTTCGAATTTTATTTTAAAAACTGGTCCGACTATCTTTTAGAGACTTAGTTTAAACTGAAAATTTAACACAGAAGAGATTTCGAACATTCATTGTGTACTTTATAAATTTATAAATCATTATAGGTGGTGTGAAGATAGACTTTTGAGTCTCGTCCCGGAACTGTACAAGAGACTGTGACCTTTTGAGAAGGAAGTAAGAGTGAGGTCTGTGAGAAGAGAACTAGAGACAATCTTAGACTACAACGGAGTGAAGGAAGCAGATGAAAAAGAGGTTCGTTGTTTGTAAATAACTCGTGGATATCATATGGTAAGGAAGTAATATAGTCCATGATCCCTGTGTTGTAATTTGTTTCGTTCGTCAAGGACTGGAGTTTATCGAATTTCAATTCGTTCTCTTACTATTAAGAAGTTCTTCAAAGGTAGATGAGTCAGTCACAGTCACTCTCCTTTCGTGTCAACGGTACCCTTACTATGTCCCCCTAGTAGACGACACCTGAAGACCCTTTGGTTCAATGACCAGTAGTCACCAGTTACTGAATTATATGTCAATAGTCTCCTTCGTGACAAGAAAACACGTTATGAACTCTTCTTTCTGAGAATTGATGACCCGTACTATTTCTGTACCCATAGAAATCAAAAGACCGTGGGTAGGATGGTTGTGCTTCCCTCGGTCTGAATACTGCTTCAGATAAGACGTTCTCTAACTACTCTCCACTGTGACGGTTCGACGAAGAGTCGGGAACTGTTCGGTTGGGATTGACACTTGAAAAGTCGATGTACTCGGTTATTTACAGAAAACAACAAATTAGATTCAACCAAAAAGAGTCAACAACATTAACTGTCGAAGGATTGACTGAGTAATCTTCCCAACCATTTTACCTGTCTTTTAAGATCACTATCACTTGTTTACACTGTTCTCTTACACTCCGTGAATCGTACATCACAACGGACCTCCTAGGGTCCCTGACTCCTCGGACCACCCAATGTCAGGTACCCCAACGTTTCTCAACCTGTGGTGACTTGTTGATTGGTAAAGGAATGGAATCCCGAAGAGACCACCGCATCTACCATTCTTTAGACGGACGTTACACCCTCTGGGTCCAAATTAGGGACCCATCCCTTCTACGGGACCTCCTCCTTTATCGTTGGGTGAGGTCGTAAGAACGGACCTTTTAGGGTACCTGGCTCCTCGGACCGTACGATATCAGGTACCCCAACGTTTCTCAGCCTGTGTTCACTCGTTGATTGGGAGCGGAATGGAATGGATCGTACTGATCACTTTGTCCCTCTCACCCTCGGCTTTTCCCTCTATTCCAACCTCCGAACATTTCCTGGGACGACCGGTAAAGTGGGCGTCTCTTCACCCCTGGGTGAACCCCGAATAAGTCTTCTCGCTATATTACTGTAACGGAACGTCCTCTTAGTGAAACGGACTCTTCCTAATCTCTCCCCATTCTAACCTCTCTTCCCTTGACCAGTATCTCAACAAAGTTGTTTATTTTTTAAGAGTTCGTAAAACCAGAATCCTGGGGAAACAGGAGTTTGTAATAACTCCAGAGAAGTGTTTCGAAAACAAAATTACCCAAAATAGATCGATATAAACGGTATAATTTTACAAAATTATAAATAAATTAAGTAATTTCTATTGTTACTAATGAGATAATGTATAACTGTATCGTGTAAAATTACTTTGTTCTGACATAAAAGTTTTTGTTTTTTTGAGCTCTTTTTTACCATAACAAAGTGAAAAAAAAAAAGTTTAGAGGAATGACAAACCAGATTACCTTTTGTCTACCTCTGAGTAGACGAGAGTGTCAGTCATACAACCTTCACAAAAAGTCAACTTTATTTGTTTCTTTTAGGTTGAATGTCTCTATACGTCAACCTTTTCTCTCCCCATAAAAATGTCAGAAAAGTTTATTAACACGTATAATAAGGAACTATAATATGGTTTCAGTTGTGTACCAACAATGAATAACTGAAACCACAGCATAGTTTCTTATTATATGTATTTTTTCTCCTTTTTAGTCCTTCTACGACACAATATCTTCCGTTCCTTCCATTCCTTCACGAAGTTCTTCCCTCATCGGTCTCCGCCACGTCTTCCGTGTATCAATTTCTTCTGTTCTTAGGTACACGGACAACTCGAACCTCGTACCTGAACGACCCCCACTACAAGTGTCTTGTACCACCGCCCTTTATCTCTGCAATCCTAAGAAGAAGGAAGGGAGGGAAGGTGGAAGGTATGGAAGGTCACAGAAATGACTCGTGAAAGACACGCAGTCTTTACTCTGTCACTCCTTATGACAGGAGTGAAAGTACTACTAATATCAATCATAACACCCCTACCGTCTTTTTTTAGTGTATTTAGTCATATACACAACTACTAGGGTACTGGTAGGAGTTTATTTGACATTCCTTGTCTTCTGTTTAAGTGTAAAAGAATACAAGTTACTATTCTTGATTTCAAAAGATTCTCGGGTCTTTTCAACAGTATTAAGTAAACCATAGTTTTTTTCTTACCGTTATACGAGATGGCAGGAGAAAAAAAAGGTGAACTAAATGAAAAAATTAACTTCCTATTAACGAAATGTTTTAAAACAACAAAAGACATTTTGATGATAGGAGAATTTTAGACTTGTGAAGACTAAGGGATTGTCCAGATGTTCCTAAAATCCATTTCTCTAGTATCTGGACATAACCGAGTAAAAATGTCTATTCCTGTGTTCTGTCTTTGTAATCCATTGAAGGCGTGTTAGTGTATCGGTGGTCCGATAGTGTGGTTCGATTGACGGATATCCCTATAGGTTATAGTCTATTTGACAATGTAGACAGGCAGGTACTAACATAGGCAGATATGTAGGTAAATAGGAAGGTAGATAACTAGAGGGATACGTAGGTAGTACGTACGTAGGGTAGGTAAGTTAGTAGGTAGATCAGTAGGTAGGGAAGTAGATCAGTAGGTAGGTAGGTAGATAGAGTTTTGTAAATGAACTCTGAGGTGATATAGGGTCCGACTTTCTGGTAACAGATCAAATTTCAATGGTCTCTTCTCTACTATTAAAAAAGATTGTTTGTCCCCGACGACTTTCATAATATATCTCCCAGACCCTTGAGTTCCCCATTAAATTTACGAATCGACTCGAGACCGGAACATTCTATAACTAGTTGTCACAGGAAGATAGAGAGAGTGGTAAATGAGTTCACGTTCCTGGTTATAGTAGGGAATTTAGCAATCATAACAGGGACACTCCGGAGAAAGTCACAGACCTATGACACCAGAGAGTTTTTATTCACTGTCCCACCTGAAACTAGTAACTAAACAAAACGACGTTCTCTGTCGCCCTATTTTTGTCTTGTCATGTTTACGTAAAATACACCGTCGGAGGTTTTCTTAGTGTCGTAATAAAAGACTTTTTTGGCTCAATCTCTTCCTGCGGAACCTTAAAGTACTCTTTTTTGATGAGAGTTACTCTTTCCTCTTCGGTACCCTTTACTTTTATACTTTTATTATGTTGATTCACTTATAAAAACGTCAACACTCTCTGGGTACTCCTTTCCATATATAGTCTTAGTCTCCTCCTCCTTGTTCCACCACCTCCTCATCCACCTACATCCTATGTAGAGAGAGGTGCCTATATAGTCCTTATGTGGAAGTCTGTGTCTTCACGTACGTCTTGTGGTCGACTCTCGTCTGTCCTCATGAACTGGTCTCCTTTTATTATATACGACGACGACGACGATTCAACGTAGTCAACACAGGCTGAGACACGCTGGGGTATCTGTCGTCGGGTGGTCCGAGGGGGACGGGACCCTTAGAGGTCCGTTCTTGGGACCTCACCCAACGGTAAAGGAAAAGGTTACGTACTTTCACTTTTCACTTTCACTTCATAGAGTCAGCACAGGCTGACGATCTCTGAGGTACCTGACGTGGATGTTCCGAGGAGGCGGGTGCCCTAAACGGTCCGTTCTCATGACCTCACCCCACGGTAACAGAAGAGGTTTCTTATATCTCTGGGTGTGTTTTGAACCATCCTGTTTCCTTGTTCCTCCCCTTTACCCTCACAATCATCCTGACCGGGACGGGAGCCACCCACCCCTTGACTTCGTCCCCAGACTAGGAGTGTGCCCCCGTTAACAGACTCAGCCTCCTCTTTGTCATTTCCGACTCTTCCCTTGTCAACTAGACACCGTAGGATTTACCTTCCTCTGAGTCTGTCGGGAACGACGTCGGTATGTATGGGATCTGTCGCGTCGCCAACCCTCAACCTCAAAACCCTAACACCCCGTTAGGGTCCCGGTCCCGACGACAACTGACGCCTCTCTACCTATCTCCCCTACACTCCCTCCTCCAACACCACCCCTTACAGACACCTCCTTTCGAGCCGTCCGAACCTTCGTTCCGTTATGACGACTCAGTGCGTGTCACCCACCTCGGTAGTGGTATCGGAGAGGGGGGTGTAAGGTCGTAGTCGTCGACTTGTTATCTCTTCGACCGGGTGGTTTACGGACTGTGTAACTTGATGTCTCATCTTGGGGTCCGCTCCACGGGGATATACACGGACTACGTGGGTTATTGTCTCTTCCTGTCGTCCGTTCCTTCGGGAAATTCACAGACTTGCCCACCTCGATACCTCTTTCTGACCGGTTTCTCCGAAAGACTAGCGGTCGATGTTCTCCGAACTATTTTCTGAGAATGTCCCGGTATTGAGGACGCTACCTCCGTCAGGTACAGGGACGCGTGAACCGTGGCGATCCTGGGGGTGTTCGGTTCGTCAACACGGCGGAAGTGCGAGTTAAGAATGACCCCGTCTCGACGATGTCCGTTTTTTACAACGTGGACATGCGTGTCCCAGTGAAACTAGCACAGACTGAGTAACCCTGGGACACCTGACACCGGACGGTCCGAAGAGACAGTCCCTCCCCCTAAGAGGTCCGTTCTTATGACCTCGTATAACCGGTTATGACCAACAGTATGGGAAGATTCTCGTGATATTAAAGACTACGGGATCGGCGGTTGAGGGGACCACGACGGTCTTGGGGACACTGGGTTCGTCGACGTGACGGAGGTGTGGACCGGGAGTGTCCTCGTTTGGTTTCAGGAGGTCCCGTCGGCGTCCTCGTTTGGGATCAGCTGCTGGGCGTACGTCTCCATTTTTATTTTGGTGTTAACTTTGGGTCCCCGTCACACTGATTCCCTCTTCTGGGTTTTGGGAGAGTGGTTGACATGTCGACGTCTAATTTAGGTGTACTAGTTGATCCGTCTGAGACACAGACACCTTATATATTTGCCAGTGGCTCTCGAGGGTGTTTTCTTCTGTGTGTTCAAGACTATCGGCACTTGTAACTTCCGTTCTTGTGTATCCTTATCCTGGTCTAATCTTAGACTCGACAGGGGTGTCGTCCAGGTCTCTAGTCGTGTCACAATCTCCCGTAGAATCCCTCCACTTTACCTGACACTGAGGGTCTCTCCTTTTCCTGAGACTGTGGTCACTAAGTTCTTTTTGTAAATAATAAGAATACAAAACTCCACAAGACATCTAAGAGAACCGAAAAAATAAAAAAAAGGGGTAAAAAGGGGGGAGACAACATCAACAGTTAAGACAACCGTGATACCTTAGATTGATTCTAAAACTCGAAAAAAAAGAAGAAGAAGAAGAAGAAGAAAAGAAGAGTTAGTGTAAAAAAAAAATAACAACAATATTTGGAGACGAAGGTATGGTCCGAAAACGTCAAGACCCCTCCAAAAACAAAAAGACAGAAAAATTAAAATTAAAAAAATTGAATAATAATAAAGATGTAAATAAGGAAATAAACGAAAAGGATGACAAGAAGAGGGGAACGTTAATGAGAAATTATATATATTTAGAATAAATAGATGAAGATAAATTGAAACGTATAGATTAGAAAGAAAGAAAAGAAAGAAAGGAAATCAGAGTTGTATAAACAATCAAAATATAAGTAACGAAATATGGGGTAAACCGTGGAACGAAATCAATCAAAACAAGACCATCTGTATTAAAAACCAAGGGAAACAAGTGGTCCAACTAGATAACATGAAATAAAAACAACCTGACAAAGTTAAAACGAATACCCACATATACATATACACGTACGACGACGACGACGACGATTCAACGAAGTCAGCACAGGCTGAGACACTCTGGGGTATCTACCGTCGGGTGGTCCGAGGGGGTAGGGACCCTAAGAGGTCCGTTCTTGTGGCCTCACCCAACGGTAAAGGAAGAGGCTACGTACTTTCACTTTTCACTTTCACTTCAACGAGTTAGTACGGGCTGATCATCACTGGGGTACCCGACGTCGGATGGTCCGAGGAGACAGGTACCCTAAAAGGTCCGTTCTCATGACCTCACCCCACGGTAACGGAAGAGACTATACACATATAAGTCAGTGTTAAAATAACAACAATATTTGTATACGGAGACGGAGATACAACCGGGAAACGTCAAGACACCTCGAAAAAAAAAAGAAAGAGAAGAAGAAGACAATAAAAAAAAGACATAAAATATTAAAGTTAAAAATTAAAAGAATTTGGACAATATAAAAAGATGTAAATAAAAAGAAAAAGTATAGGACGAAAAGAAAAGGGGAACATGAATTAGAATTTTCACATATTTAGAAGAAGGAGATGGAGATACATTGAAACGTGTCGATAAGAAAGAAAGAAAGGAAAGGAGAATTGTATAAACAATCAAAATAAAAGTAACGAAATAAAGGGTTTACCGTGGAACGAAATCAAAACAAAAGGTCAATCAAACAAAAGGTCTTGTTTTGAAACCAATCAAAACAAGACCATCTATATTAAAATCCAAAGGAAATAAGAGACCCAGTTCGATAACATGAAATAAAAACAACTTGACAAAACTGAAACGAGGACTCACACATATATATATACATGTAAGATAATAAAATTAATAATAAACGGACTAAAACATTAACGGTAAACAGACCCCAAGTAGAAACCAAAGAGTAAAAATCTATAAACAAAATTAGAGCGACATTGTTTGGTGAACACCTTAGAAACAAGGACTGTTCTCTAGTTCGGCACTGGAAACCTCACCCTCATGACTGAGGTTCTGGGATCTGATGTCTCTTGATTGGGATACCTCATAGTCTATCACTCTTGAGTATGTTTCCTTTGGTGAACTTATATTCTGGACCGTAGTGGGTTGGTGGTCATCGTGGGACACGTCATACGGAGTAGATTTGTTGTTTGTTTTGTTTTGATGTTTGGGTCAGTAGTCGTGTCTCCTAATGGTAGAGTGAGTCAGAACGGGTAGTCTCCTTTTTGTTTGTTTTTGAGTCGTGTTTAAAGTGGGATATTCTTCGAATGTGTTTGGTGACCTGGCTTGAATCTCCCGTCTTTAGTTTTTCTTCCTTCTTAAGTTGGAACTTCGAAACCTTTTCTTCTAGAGTTCATGTCATTCAAATTTGTTTTATTACTTTTACGTCTCTTTATGATGTGTTTAGTTCCTTGTTTGATCTTTGTGTCTTCAGGTTTATTTACTTCTCCTTTATCAGTTTGATGGACTTTTTCTTAAGTCTTTTTACTATCATTTTTACTAGTTTTTGGAACTTTTGTTTTACCTCTTTTTACTTTCTTAGGTAATTGTTTCTGGATCTTCTTAATTTCTTATTTGTACGTCACTGTTCGTCGTGTTAATGACCTTAATTTTTATGAGATCTTCCTTAGTTATCGTCTTATAGACTTTGTCTTCCTGTTTAGTCACTCGACCTTCTATTTTACCACCTTTATTTGAAGACTTCTCGTCTTATTTCATTTTCTTACTTTTCTTGACTCCTGTCAGGGTCTCTGGAGACTCAGTTATAGTTCACGTGTTTATAAGCTTATTATCCCCAGAGTCTTCTTCTTCTCTTTTTCTTTCCCATACTCTTTTAAAAACGGCTCTAATATCAACTTTTAAAGGGGTTATACCTTTTCCTTTATCAATTAGTTCAGGTTCTCCGTGTCTCAGGGTATGTCCTATTTGGGTTCCTCTTTGTACGGTTCTGTATGATTAGTTTGATTGTTTCTGATTTTTCTTTCTTTTTTATGATTTTCGTCGTGAACTTTTCGTTGTTCATTGTATGTTCCCTTTCGGGTATACAAATTGTCAACTAGAAAGTAGTCTTTGAGACGTCCAGTTTTCCATTACCGTCCTATGTAAATTTTATGACTTTCCCTTTTTATATGTTGGTTCTAACAACATGGACCGTTCCTAGAGTAAGTTTTAACTACCTCTTTCTTTTTCGAAAAGTCGGTTCGTTCCCCATTCTCTTAAGTCATGTTGGTTTGGTTGAAATGTCGTTTACAACGACGACTCAGCGCAGTCAGCACAGGTTGAGACACGTTGGGGTGTCTCCCGTCGGATGATCTGAGGGGGCAGGGACCCTAAGAGGTCCGTTCTTGTGACCTCACCCAACGGTAAAGGAAGAGGTTATGTTTACAATTTCCCTACATATATCAGTTCTTTATGTTGTTTTCTTTTTTTTAGATGTTTTAATTGGGGTTTGTTAATTCTTTTACCGTTATCCTTGTATATATATTTATTAATGAAATTTACATTCACCTAGTTTACGAGGTTGGTTTTCTGTGTCTGATCGACTTGTCTATGTTTCTGTTCTGGGTATATATGTGACAGATGTTCTTTGGGTGAAGTCTGGACTTCTGTGCATATATGACTTTCACTCTCCTACCTTTTTATATAAGGTACTTTTACCCTTCGTTTTCTCTCGACCTCATCATTAGGAGTATAGTCTGTTTTATCTGGAATTTTATTTCTAATGTTCTCCATTCCTTCCTGTGATGTATTACTAGTTCCCTGGTTAGGTTCTTCTTCTGTACTGTTAAAATTTATAGATTCGTGAGTTGTATCCTCGTGGAGTTATGTATTCTGTTCGTGATGGTCTGTAATTTCCTCTTTAACTGTCATTGTGTCGTTATCATCCTCTGAAATTGTGGGGTGAGTGTGGTTACCTGTCTAGTAGTTTTGTCTTTTACTTATTCCTTTGTGTTCAGAATTTACTATGTAATCTACTCTACCTAGAGTAACTATAGAAGTCCTGTAAGGTGGGTTTACGTCTTCTTATGTGGAAGAGATCACGTGTACCTTACAAGAGGTCCTATATGGTAGAGAACCCAGTGTTTAGTTTGGAGTCATTTAAATTCTTTTAACTTTAGTATAGTTCGTAGAAGAGGTTGTTGTTTCGATACTCTCATCTATAGTTAATGTTCTTTTTTTTGACATTCTTTGTGTTTGTGTACCTCAAATTTGTTGTACAAAGATTTATTGGTTGTCCAATGACTTCTTTAGTTTTCCTTTTTGTTTTTTAAAGATCTTTGTTTACTGTTACTCCTGTGATGTTGAGTTTTGGATACCCTACGTCGTTCTCGTCAAAATTCTCCCTTTAATTATCGTTGTGTTAGGATAGAGTTCTTTGTTCTTTTTGTAACTTATCTGTTGAATTGAAATGTTCATTTTGTTGACCTTTTTATTCTTGGTTTTGGGGGGAGTTTTAATCATCTTTTCTTCTTTAGTATTTCTAGACTCGTCTTTATTTACTTTTTCTCTGTTACCATTTCTAATTATTTTGATTTTCGACTAAGAAACTCTTCTACTTGTTTTGACTGTTTGGAAATCGGTCTGAGTAGTTCTTTTTTTCTCTCTTCTTAGTTTAGTTGTTTTAATCTTCACTTTTCCCTCTCCAATGTTGTCTGTTACGTCTTTACGTCTCCTAATATTCTCTGATAATACTTGTTGAGATTCCGTTATTTTACTTATTGGACCTTCTTTCCCTGTCTAAGAATCTTTTCGAGTTAGAAGGTTCTGACTTGGTCCTTCTATGTCTTTAATACTTGTTCGATTAATGTTCGTGACTTTAACTTGGATACTAGTTTTTAGAGGGTTTTTTGTTTTCGGGTCCTGGTCCACCGAAGTGTCCTCTTAAGATAGTTTGTAAATCTCTTCTCCATTACGGATAGGAAGATTTTGAGAAAGTTTTTTAACGTCTCCTTCTTTGTGAAGGTTGGAGTAATATACTCCAGTGGTAGTGGGACTATGGTTTTGGTCTTCTCTGTTGTGTTTTTTCTTTTGATGTCCGGTTATAGTGACTACTTTTATCTACGTTTTTAGGAGTTGTTTTAAAATCGTTTGTCTTAAGTCGTTGTGTAGTTTTTCGAGTATGTGGTACTAGTTCAACCCAAATAAGGTCCTTACGTTCTTAAGAAGTAATATATGTTTAGTTAGTTACACTATGTGGTATAATTGTTTAACTTTCTATTTTTAGTATACTATTAGAGTTATCTACGTCTTTTTCGGAAACTTTTTTAAGTCGTGGGTAAATACTAATTTTGAGAAGTTTTTTACAATACCCCTCCCTCCACCCTCCCCCCAAGTACAAACCCTTACGTACATGTGGGCACCACCTAAGTTCAGTTACATACCGTTTCAGTTATGTCATAACATTTCATTTTACTTCATTTTTTTTTTTTTTCCCCCCCCCCGGACCTTCCTTGGATGGAGTTGTATCATTTTCGGTATATACTATTCGGATGTTGTTTGTAATAAGAGTTACAACTCTTTGACTTTCGTAAGGGGGATTCTAGTCCTTGTTCTGTTCCCACAGGTGAAAGGGGTGATAATAAGTCGTATCAAGACCTTCAGGATCGATGTCGTTAGTCTCTTCTTTTTGTGTAATTTCCTTAGGTCTAACCTTCTCTTAATCATATAGAAAGTGTCAAAAGTCTACTGTACAATGACATGTGTCTTTTGGGATTTCTATCATAGTCTTTTAATGATCTCGATTAGTCACTTAAATAGTATCAACGTTCTATGTTTTAGTTATGTGTCTTTAGTGAACGTAAACACATATGATTGTTACTTTTTAGTCTTTCTCTTTCATTCCTTAGTTAGGGTAAGTGGTAGCGTTGTTTTTATTAATTTATAAATCCTTATTTGAATGGATTCCTCTACTTCCTTGACATGTGTCTTTTAATATTCCGTGACTACTTTCTTTAGTTTCAGTTGTATTAGTCTACCTCTCCATCAGGTACAAGGACCGACCCTTCTTAGTTATAACACTTTTACTGATATGATGGTTTACGTCAAGTGTCTAAGTTACACTAGGGATAGTTTAATGGTTACCGTAAAAAGTGCCTTGATCTTGTTTTTTAAAGTATTAAGTATACCTTTGTGTTTTCAGGGACTTATTGGTTTTACCAGAACTCTTTCTTCTTACCTCGACCTCCTTAGTTGAAAGGACCGAAGTCTAACAGAATGTTTCGATGTCAGTAGTTCTGTCATACCATGACTATGTTTTGTCTTTATATCTGGTTACCTTGTTCTATCTTTCGGGTCTTTATTTGGGTGCGTGGATACCCATGGAATAAAAAATGTTTCCTCCGTTCTTATATGTTACCCTGTTTCTGTCGGGGAAGTTATTTACCACGACCCTTTTGACCTGTCGATGTACATTTTCTTACTTTAATCTTGAGAAGGATTGTGGTATGTGTTTCTATTTGAGTTTTACCTAATTTATGGATTTACATTCTGATCTTTTATATTTTGAGAATCTCCTTTTGTATTCGTCTTGTGAACTACTGTATTCGTTCTAGGAGATATTGGGTGGAGGATCTTATTATCTTTATCTTTGTTTTCATTTGTTCACCCTGGACTAATTCGAATTTTCGAAAACGGTCGTTTCCTATGATATTCGTTCCACTTTTCTGTCGGGAGTCTCACCCTCTTCTATTATAGTTTACTTTGTTGACTGTTTCCTAACTAAAGATTTGATATGTTCGTCGAGTACGTTGAGTTATTGTCCATTTGTTTGTTGGGTTAGTTTTTCACCCTTTTTGTGGATTTGTCTGTAAGGAGGTTTCTTCTGTATGTCTACCGATTGTTTGTGTACTTTTCTACGAGTTGTAACGAGTAATAATCTCTTTACGTATAGTTTTGGTGTTACTCTATAGTGGAGTGTGGTCAGGCTTACTGGTAGTAGTTTTTTAGATGTTTGTCATTTACGACCTCTCCTACACCTCTTTTCCCTTACGAGAACGTAACAACCGCCCTTATATTTAACTACGTCGGTGATACCTTGTGTCACACTTCTAAGGAATTTTTTGATCTTTATTTTGGTGGTATACTACATCGTTAGGGTGAGGATCCGTATATGGGACTCCTTTGGTCCCAACTTTTTCTGTGTACATAGGGTAACAAGAAAATCGTGATAAATGTCATCGGTCTTGTACCTTCGTTGGATCTACGGGTAACTGTCTACTTACCTACTTCTTTAACACCATGTGTATGTGTCACCTTATAATGAGTCGGTATTTTTCCTTACGTAAACTCAGTCAAGATTACTCCACCTACTTGCATCTTGGATAATATGTCTTACTTCACCCAGTCTTTATCTTTCTATTTATAGTATAAGATTGTGTGTACATACCTTAGATCTTTTTACCATGACTTCTTAAGTAAATGTCCCGTCGTCACCTCTTTATCTGTATCCCTTGTCTGAATACCTGTACCCCTCTCCCCTCCGCTCCCACTCTACATACCTTTCTCATTGTGTCTTTGAATATAATGGTATACATTTTATCTATCGGTTACCGTTAAACGACATACGGAGTCCTTTGAGTTTGTTCCCGAGACATAGTTGGATCTCCCCGTCCTATACCCCCCTGTACTCTCCCTCCAAATTTTCCCTCCCCTATATACAAATGGATACCTACTAAATATAACTCCAAACTGTCTTTTGTTGTAAGACATTTCGTTAATAGGAAGTTAATTTTTTTTTTAGTCTCTTGACTGTCACTCGATTACCAGAAGACCACATTGTAGTCTTCTTCACTGACGGATCGAACCATGACTCTTTATGTAAGGACTTACCTGGTCATCTACTCCTGTGAATTGTACGTCTCTACCCCTAGTTCCCACTTTGGCGTAAGGTGTTGTCTCTTTTGTGACCGGAGATGATGTCCTCCGATCCATCTCTAAACCCAATGGACCCTACATGGACGTAGTAAAGACTCTTGGATCCAATTTAGAACACACCTCTGGACCTTGACTTTGAAGGACGTCGACAACGGACCTAGATACACAGACCTGAAATGAGACGATTATTGAAGTACGGTACCCAAATTGGACAACCAAGAACTCTTCCGGTCCTGAAATCGTTCTCGTGTTGGGTTTAATGACAACCTCCTCTTCGGAACTCTGTTTAGTTCATCAGTCAGTTTACGATCATGGAACTACTAAAAAAACTGGGAACTGGTCTCCGGGTGTGTGTAGACGGAGACCTTGTGTAAGATTTAGGTAGACCCCGAGAGAACAAGTACAACCCAGGACCCGAGTGGACCCCCGGGACGACCACTCGAGTGACTACGAGGACCAGAATCCTGTCGTAGAGACGGAACAGTACTGTCACGTGGAGGTGTAAGACTTGACACCTGTGTAACATTGGGGCTTGGAGACCGAAGAGGAGACGACTTGAAATGTTTCTTACTCTAACAATGAACTTTTTAAACCCCCAAATATTATCGTTTCGTAAGAAGGATGGTGGGAGTGTTTGTTATAGATCAAGTGTTGGAGTTAGGACTTTTGTCTCTACTGGGAGAGACCACCTCCGACTCGAGACTTGGCGTGAGTGACTTGAAAGGTTCAGGTCCTGGAATCCTATACTGGTAGACCATCCAATAAAATAATAATAATAATAGATGTACACACAAAAACACTTTTACGTAGTTCCCATATGAAAATATTACGCACGTGTGAATACTATGTACGTATGTAAACACTGAGTATATAAAAAGACATCACGTCTAATGTGAAGGTATTTTCTAACTTTTTACAGTAACTAATTTTGTCTTTTTCATTTTTATGGTTAGGATTCACGCGTAACAGATGCACTTTTTTGTAGCTCAGACTTAAAAGTCAAAGTACAAAGTGTAGTGTGAAATAAATCTCTTTAATCTTAGCGTTTCAACTTATCTTAGTTACGTGTACAACGGATAGTCAAAGACCTTTTTTTTTAACTTTTTTGGTGTAGTACCAACAGAGTCAAAACACTAATAAGACCACTTTGATCGTATTTGAGACCTCGAGTGTAGGTGAGGTGAAATCTTATCGTCAACTTCCCTAAATCTTAAGTGGTGAAGACCGAGGATGAAGAGACGAAAGTGATAAAGACTGACTCCTGTTCTTTACCTCGAAATACCTTACTCCGTTCTCTGAGTTTCCTTCTGAGGTCACTGATCCTTACGTTTGAGTGTTCTATTTTGAGGTAAAAGTACAGCGTTATGGTGTCAGTGCGCCCCTCCTCCTCTCCATGCAGTGACTCTGTGTACACGTTTGAGAGGTGTTTTGACAACGTACAAAACTTTTTAATAACCGCAGTCTCTAAGGCCCCTCGTCCTACATCGGTCACAAATGAGTCTCGTGTGGACTCCCACTCTTCCAAATATTCTCACACTAACGCTATTGTTGAAAAGGGGGGAAAGGTAGAGTATCTTTGATTGACAAAAATGGACCCTGTGTGTCTAGGACGAGGGGGTACTCCGATAGGGTCCCCTTGGACGAAACAGAGTCTACGGTAGGTGACTAAGAACTCCCACGTGTGAATGGTTTTCTTGACCGAAAAGGGTGATCGTAACGGTATGACACGGATAATCTCTTTTGATTTAGAAGTGACACGATTCTCAAAATGTACCTATTAGAGTACATAGAGAGTGTTTGAGGATCCCATAGAACTCATCCTAAGGAGAAGTCTGTCAAAATTAATTTTCGGACCCCGAATTGTCGGTACTTCTACTTTCTAAAGTGACACCGTGTACCTCTCTTCGATATATGGGGAGATTAATTAGTGATCTTACACGTCGATTTCAGTCGTTGCTAGAGTAATTAAATATGTATAAACTACCCTCCTTTGAGGGTGATTAATTTATCTCAAAAGTTTTCATTCTAAGTACTAAAGTAGGTAGTTATCACATAATTTTATAAAAAACCTTAACCTAAGTACATTACGAGACAATGTTGATACACTTCTTTCGTTTGTTGATTAGTCGTCATTTCTAGGGTTTGTCACTTTTATTTTATCATTTTTGAGAGTAGTGTCGACAGATCCAGTAGTTCCCTGTCGGTCTTCGAATAAAAATAAAACATCTTTACTCTATTTACCGGAGTTTGTAAAGAGGGACGGACATACAGGGCACGTCCTAAAAGAAGACCGTGGTATGTCTGTATTAAAGTGACAAAAGTGACGAAGAGGACTTTTTTAGTCGATTTATGGAATGATAACGGGGTAACTTCAATTAGACAGGAGATTAAAAAAAGACCGACGAGATTTCTAAAGAGAGAAACAACAACTAAAAGTCGTCAAATGGTACTACCATACATGTATGCTAAAAGAAAAATAAATTGGACGAACCCTAAGTGACTTGAACAAACCTAAGGTACTCAAAACTCTTTAACAGATGTTGATAACGGAGGTAGTCCCGAAGAAACTACGGAGTCTGTCATTTCTTAGGCGGACGTTACGTCCTCTATTCCCAAGCTGCTAGGGACCCAACCCTTCTAGGGGACCTCCTCCCGTTACCGTTGGGTTCGGCCATAAGAACGGACCTCTTAGGGTACCTGTCTCCTCGGACCGCCTGATGTCAGGTGCCCCAGTGTTTCTCAGCCTGTGCTGACTCGTTGTTCGTAACGAAGCTAGCAGTAGAGGAAGAAGAAGGAAAGACCGTGAAGTCAATGCATTGTGTGGTAAAATAGTGTAGTGCAAACAAAGAATTTATTGAAAAACATACAATACGAAATTTAAGAGAAAGTAATACCTGTAAAGATAGTGACTAAAAAAAACAAAGGTTTAGAAAAGAAGATGACTTTGGTTAGATTCCACTCAGATGAGTAACTAGAGGATTAAAGTTAATGACGTAAGAAGTCGGGATCTTAAAAGTAAACTAAATAATAGTGACAAAGAAACGATTGAGGGTAAAACAGAAAATTAAACAACTTGTACAGTATCAATAAAATTTTTAGTGACAAACTTATAAGAGTATAAACCTAGACTCAGATAATATACATATATATATATACCCAGATAATATACACACACACATATATATATATATGTATGTGTGTTTGTGTGTGTATCCCGATGTCAGGTATCCTAGTGTTTCTCGACCTGTACCGACTTCACTGAATTGTGTGTACGTACGTCTCTCATGACACATATCAGAGAATTCCCAGGATTGACTTTTGGATCCTTCAAATAATCCGGCGGACGAGTCTATATCTGTGTCCTGATTTTAAGGAGTCGTAAAACTCTGGTGGTTTTAAAGACAGATCAAACAGTCCACAGAATCAGTCGTACCCTACGGCGTCGTTTATGACATCTGAACAACCGAATTTGGTGTAAATAAAGAGTATCAAGACCTCTGGCCTTCAGACTCTAGTCCCAGATTACTCTCGGTGAAGGACGGAACGTTCACCGATGGCAGAGTGACACAAAAGTCTCGTCTCTCTTATTAGTTCGAGAGTCTCTAGACAAAAATACACCTACGACTAACCACCGGGATAGAAATACTGGAGTAGATTTAGATCAATGAAGAGTTTCCAGGGTAGAGGGTTATAATGGTGTGACCCCTGATTCCAAAGTTGTAATACTGAAAACCCCCCTGTGTTAAGTGAAGTATCCTGGTTTGTTTAAAAATTTTAGACTTTTACAGAGTTTAATTTTGAACTCAGTCTTACATCCGAGTACAAAGACTTAAAAGGATGAGAGGTCCTCTACCTAAAGAGTTCAGGACCCGTAAAACCTTTGGGACCCGGGGGTAAAAACGGAAGAGTTCAGGTGCAATGACGACTTACGAGTCGGAAAGACGAGGTACCAAAAATACTAAGACGTTTAAGGACCTCCCCGGCTTGATCCATCTAACGAGTCGAGTGCAGTTATACAAAGGGAAGAGATACCTTAGAACCAGTTCAAGATTACTGGTCTAGTGATTGTAGAAGTCTACTACGTAACCATAAAATAAGTCGAAAAGGTTACTCTGTAGTTGATTTAATCCGACGATGTTAGTCCGACAATCTCGATCTTAAAGTACACGGGTACCTGTAAAGGATCATGATGGAGGAGGGGGTACTGATAAAATGGAGATAAGAAAAGTAAAAGAGATAAGTAGAGAACTTAAGTGTTTAGGACGATCTTATGTAGAAGGTTACACTTCGAAAGGTTCCACTGTTTCCCTACGACTCGCAACTTCCACTACGACGGATTTGTTCTGAACGAGTAGGACAGGACACTCCAGGGTTCACTCCTGGTTCGAACCCGAGACGAACCTTGTCTATATCCCCAGGGGTGTAGTTGTCGATGAAAGAACCGAAAACAATGTAAACGAAACTTCTAAAACTCCGATTGGAATTCGAGTAGAGAGATAATATCTTGAAACCCTCGATCTCATTTAGGTTTTAAGGTACAAGTGACAGTCAAGAAAAAAAAGTTTAAGACAAGAAATGTAAGATTGTAAGGAGGACCGTACTTTCACTCGTAAGAGAGACGGTCCCAACTGTAAGTCTACAAGTATCGGTCAGTTACGGGAAGTAGAGGTCGGTCCCTAGTATGGAACTTGAACCACGATAAGTTGTGAACTTCTTTTCGATTCACCTTTTACCCGTACACCAAGTCAAAAAGAGGATCTATCGGTCGGTAGACACAGACCTAATTTGGTCGACACTGGGACTAAAGTAATGACACCCTTGGTCCCTCAGAAGTGACTTAAAATGAAACCTAATTACGGTAGTCGTTAGTTCCCTCTTTCGTTTTCTTTCTCTATTAAAATAAACACCTACATAAAAGATGTAATTTGTCATGGAAGAAAATTCTGGGAACCTCTTCGAAGAAAGACCAGAGTCCTATTCATTACTGTTCTAACGAAGAATCTTTGACCAAGTAAAAATATAACATTCGAAATACTTAATACATTCATTACATTCATTAATACATTCATTAAAAGAAGAACCTAATCAGTGAACTATCGAATCTCAGTATGAATCTTGAAAGAGGACTTTTCTCACACCCTAAGGTAATGTACGTAAACGATATGAGTAAGGTTCGGACGGATAGAGTATAAAGGGATTGGAACCCCGAGAGACAGGAGTGACTGTAGTAAGACCCAGTTTATGTAGAAAAGGGGACGAAGTTGATGACACCGACGACAAAATAAACAGAATGCGGAAGGTCAGAATGGAAATAAGGGGTCACACAATGGATGTAATCGGTCTTATTAGTAGACATAATCAATACATAACGATGTATTGTTTGATCGGGGTTTTCTCACCAAATTTTGTTGTATATAAACAATAGAGTGGTAAAGACACCCAGTCCTTAGATCCGTTCCGAATCGACCCACAGAAACTGAGTCCTAGAGAGTTATCAACGTTATTCACAACCATCCCCGAAGTAATGAACTTTCGAGTTGACCTCTTTCCATGTGAAGGTTCGAGAGAGTGTACTGACAACCGTCCTCTATAGTCAAGGAAGTACACACCCATAAAGGTATCCTGTCGAGTGTGGCACCGTCGACCGAAAGGAATCACACTACTCCCTCTCTGACTCCGTAGTTCCTACTTGAGATGTGAATGGATTAGAACCTTCGCAGTGGTATAGGGAAAATAGTATAAAAAACAGTAATCTTCGTCAGTGATTTAGGTCAGATATGGACTCCCATCTCCTAGTGTGTCATACTTATGGTGTTACCCATAAGTAACACCCGGTAGAACCTCCGTCGGATGGTGTACAGAATCATGTGTTTCGACTGACATGAAACGACTTTTGGAAAACCATCGAGGAATCAATCAAGTCAACGAGTCAGCACAGGCTGAAAAACGCTGGGGTACTTAACGTCGTACGGTCCGGAGGGACAGGTAGTGGTAGAAGGTCTCAAGTGAGTTTGAGTGCAGGTAGCTCAACCACTACGGTAGGTCGGTAGAGTAGGAGCCAGAAGGGGAAGAGGAGGACGGGGGTTAGGGAGGGTCATAGTCTCAGAAAATGTTACTCAGTTGAGAAGCGTACTCCACCGGTTTCATGACCTCAAAGTCGAAATCGTGGTAAGGAAGGTTTCTTTAGGGTCCTGACTAGTCAAGGATCCTGACTTGTTCGGTCATGATCTTACCTGACCAACCTAGAGGAACGTCAGGTTCCCTGAGAGTTCTCAGAAGAGGTTGTGGTGTCAAGTTTTCGTATTTAAGAAACCGAGAGTCGAGAGAAGTGTCAGGTTGAGAGTGTAGGTATGTACTGGTGACCTTTTTGGTATCGGAACTGATCTGTTTGGAAACAACCGTTTCATTACAGAGACGAAAACTTATACGATAGATCCAACCAGTATTGAAAAGAAGGTTCCTCATTCGCAGAAAATTAAAGTACGGACGTTAGTGGTACCCTCGGGGGGTTTTATTTCAGACTGTGACAAAGGGGTAGATAAAGGGTACTTCACTGCCCTGGTCTACGGTACTAGAAGCAAAAGACTTACAACTCGAAATTCGGTTGAAAAAGTAAGAGGAGAAAATGAAAGAAGTTCTCCGAAAAATCAAGGAGAAGTGAAAGACGGTATTCCCACCACAGTAGACGTATAGACTCCAACGACTATAAAGAGGACCGTTAGAACTAAGGTCGAACACGAAGAAGGTCGGGTCGCAAAGAGTACTATATGAGACGTATATTCAATTTATTCGTCCCACTGTTATATGTCGGAACTACATGTGGAAAAGGATAAATCTTGGTCAGACAACAAGGTACAGGTCAAGATTGACAACGAAGGACTGGACGTATGTCTAAAGAGTTCTCCGTCCAGTCCACTAGACCATAAGGGTAGAGAAAATCTTAAAAGGTGGAAGCACTGGGTCTATTAGTGCTACCATACTAGTAAGTAAATCTCGGTCTGTAGAACCTTACACTTCAGTTCACCCGGAATCTTTCGTAGTGTTACTTGTTTTGATCACCTCCATTACCTTAAGGTCAAGTCGATAAAGTTTAGGACTTTCTACTACGACACTTTCACGACGTGAGTCATACGGTCGTTTAAACCTTTTGAGTCGTCACCGGTGTACTGACCTTTTCCAGTCAAAAGTAAGGTTAGGGTTTCTTTCTGTTACGGTTTCTTACGAGTTTGATGGCGTGTTAACGTGAGTAGAGTGTGCGATCCTTTCATTACGAGTTTTAAGAGATTCGGTCCGAAGTCGTTATGCACTTGGCACTTGAAGGTCTACAAGTTCGACCAAAATTTTTTCCGTCTCCTTGGTCTTTAGTTTACCGGTTGTAGACGACCTAGTACCTCTTTCGTTCTCTCAAGGTCTTTTTGTAGATAAAGACGAAATAACTGATACGGTTTCGGAAACTGACACGACATCGAGGAATCACGAGAAGTTTACTTCAGGTTTGAGACACTGTACTGACTGTCCAGAGAGGTCGGTACCCAATGGGTGACCAAAATAAACCTCTTTGAGGTAAGGACTGGGAAACTACAAATAAAAAAAAAATTCCTTTTTTTTTTTCTTTTCTTTTCTTTTCTTTTACCTGAGGGTAAATCAAAGTAGAAAAGAGGCAGGGTCTCCTATAAAAGTTTTGGATCGTTTGAATAGGTTCTTCGTACTTTGTCTTATAACGTTTACAGCGGTCTCATTACATGTTAGATCTTTAACTAAAGACTTAACAAATGTTAACAGATATTGACCTGACTTTACTAATTTTTGTCACTTTTACCGATCGTGAATACTGACACCCAACCCAAGAGGTACCTCTTGAAAAACTCATGATAGAATGAATAAGAATTTAGTGGGACGAGGGAGCAGGAAGGGTCAAGTGTCTTCAACCCGAGTGTTTTCGGCCGAACCTCGGGGGAGGGGATTCGTGAATGTGGATAACGACACCGACCACACACACCTGTACTGGACCGTCTATGACGACCCTGACCATTGATGAGAGACCGAAAGTGCTACGAGTCGTGTCTCAAGGTATTCGTTAAACTAGGAGCTCCTACCGATGACAACGGATGAAATCCGTTATGTATTGTAAAATTCTGTTTCTCACCTTTTTTCCTGTAAAACTTTATAAAAATTACACATAACCCTAAAGTACTTAAACTATTATCTTCTTCTAAAAACAACAACGAATAAAATGAAAAAGGGTATTCATTAGAAAAACTTTGTTCCCGTAAAAAATTTTATAATTTCAAGAAAACTTGTATTTAAGACCACATCCTCCTACAAAAAGTCTTTCAAAAGTTTGACTAAGAAAAGAAAAGACGTTTTTGTAATTATATTAGTTGTTATTCTTTCAACAACACTTGTCTAGTCACAACCTTCTAAGACGGTAGCCAACAGACACGTCCCACTGAAATCGAAAGAGAATGGACAAAGAAGAAACAAGTAGAAAATCGTTGGTACTGATTCAAAACACCTAATACAGTCCAGTAAAGGTCGACTTCCTCACTGTGACTCTACCTCAACTAAACCTCAGTTGATTCCTTGGAGTGTCTCGACCCATTTCACTCCTCGACCGTGGATCTCCGGGGTGTCTCCCTCCCCACCGATATGAGTCCCCAAGGGTCCTTCCTGTAGTGAGGACCCATCTTTCAACCTCTTTACTTACAAGGGTATAGTTTGGGGTCTAAGATACTAGGTCATCCGAAATGAGGAAAGGGTCGAGAGTAAGATTTGGATTATGACGATTTTATTGAAGTCACAGTATACCATTCTTTAGTACGAAGGAAACGTTCATAATCGGACGTGTTAAAAATCTTTTCTTACAGAGATTTTCTAGATCCAGAGACTATCGTCGGTGAGTACCCGGCTCAGTAAGGTCTTCGTTCAAAATAGAATACACTAAACGGACCCCTGAAAGACTGTAAAAGTCGACGGAGAGTCGAAAAACTGTGCAAAGTATATTCAAAATTGAAAAAACGAATAAAGTGGAAAAGGAGGGTAGCTTTACAAATTATTCGTGAAATAATTACCACTGACTAAAACGTTCAATTGTGAATGAAACGTTGTGGCTTGTCGTTTACCTTCTTTTGTTTTGGTTTGAACAGGAGGTCTCTCGTGCTCCAGTTTGGTCGGATTAGTCTTAGATTCACTAACTAGGTAAACGGTCAATTTTCAGACCGAAGCAGAGAGAACTCCTTTCACAATCAACGAGTCAACACAGGCTGAGAAACACTAGGGTACCTGATATCGGGTGGTCCAAGGGGACAGGTATCTTAAGAGGTCCGTTCTTAGCACCTCACCCATCGGTAAGGAAAGAGGTCCCCTAGAAGGGCTGGGTCCTTAGCTTGGACACAGAGGACGTAACGTCTGTCCAAGAAATGACAGACTCGGTGGTCCCTTCGGGGATCCCCTCGAAGAAGACGACTTGTGTAAAGATTTCGTTGAAATTCTTCGAATAGTATAGTCCCCGGTCTGTCTGAGGTAACGGACCCTGTGTAGTCTGGTGGACTGGGGACAGGACACTACCGAGTCGTGACGAACCTCAGAGAGACAGTCTAGAGACACTACCGACATGGGGTCCCGACGAACTCCCAGTCTGAGGGGACTTTGTGACAGGGAGGGTGGACTGATAGTACTAGAGAAGAAAAGGAAGGAGTAAAGAATCACCGTGAGATACGTCTTTCCTTAGTTGATTTTTAGACAAACTTTTACATGAAAGAACGTGTCGAATAACGGGAACCTTTTGATTGGGAAGTACAGATGTGTAGGATCAAATGTTCCATGTCAGTGTACTGGGTTTTGTTACTTCAATTCCGGTCACGGGTGAGAATTCTCCTCTACCCCAAGTGTCCACGTTCCTCTGAGTTGATCCCGACACAGAGGGTACATACCGTTTCGGTAGCTGGCTTATTTTCGAGTAAGGAGCCGTGACCATCAAAGACCCTTCGTCTTGAGTGAGACAGGTCCCCAGGTCCCAAACCAGTATAGACCGACTCAAGAGTGACGGGACCGAAGAAACTCGGAGGAAGGTACTCCCGGTCCCCTTCCCCTCCCTACCTTAAGCTCCCGACCCCGTCTTGGTCCTGTGTTTTGATAGTTACGTTTGAATCCATTCTCAAAAGAATCTGAACCTTTTCTTTAGTGTAGAGTTTTCAACGTGTAAAAACTTTCAACTGTTTATGGTATATATAGTATTATAGTAATTTTATTGTATAAAAATAATAAAGTGAAGACTTTATGAAGTCCTTAAGGAAAAAAAAAAAAACGAAACCATCATTAAACGTAGAAAGTAAACCTTTATGGATAAAGACTTCCTATTCTAATTGACCTTAGAGATTAAACACTCAACGATACACCTCCACCAACCCGAAGGGACCCCCGAATCACCATTTCTTAGACGGACGTTACGTCCTCTGTACTCAAGTCAGGGAACCAACCCTTCTAAGGGACCTCCTCCCGTACCGTTGGGTGACGTCATAAGAACGGACCTCTTAGGGTACCTGTCTCCTCGGACCACCCGATGTCAAATCTCCCAGTGTTTCTCAGACTGTACTGACTTCGTTGACTCGTGTGTGTACCTTCACCTCCTCCTATTTTATACTGAAGTATATATGTTTACCTCAACAATAAACATCTCGACGACACGAAAAACGGGATTCTTTGTCCTCAAGACTATTCACGATAACGTGTACTAAGAATAAATTTTTCGAGATGCAAACGTAGATATTAAGTCATATAACGTAAAATTCGTAAAAGGACTGGTCTCTCGTGAAGAAAAAACTGTCCGTAATGACCTTTACCGAATACCATTTCGTATTACCGACCCTCTCAAGAGTCTCTGACCGAAGACCGAGACGCGGAGAAATAGGAACGAAGAGAAGACGACGGGTGTCACGACATCCTTCACGAGGGTAGACGAACAGTTCTGTAACCCCCTAACTGCAGAACCCGTCCCCCTGTAAGGTCCTTCAGTAAGGACGTGACCTTACCAATGGTTATTCCATCGGTATACACCTCCATTGATTTTAGTACCTTTATACGGAGGTTTCGACTTTAAGTCATAAGAAGGTTTAGTAAAGGGGTAACCAACCTAGAGTTTCGTAAGGATAGGTGTACTACGGGAGATCGACTTGCTTGTCACCCTCCCTCTTCGAAACTACAAAAGTCTAGAATACCTTCGTCTTGGAACACTTGTACAACGAGCACGTTTGTTCCCCATATTTAACGGAAACGAGGTCTTACCAGAACAAAGGTTCCCCCGTAGTCACTGGATGTCCCCGTACGATTTACGTCCCTCCCATAATATCCGACTCAGTAGGGGGTGGTACAACTTCGGGTATGGGGATCGAGGAGTCTTACACTGGTACAAACCTTTACTCTGGAAATTTCCCCACTGATTCCATTTTACCACGATAATCAACCTGGGATTAGGTTACTCGGTACGAGAATGTTCTCCTCCTCTACTCCGGTGTCCGGGGGTACCTTCCTTCCGGTGTACTCCTGTGCCCCTCTTCTGTCGGTAAGTGTTTGGTTTCTCGCTCCGGGCTCTTCTTCGGTCGGGACGAGTGCTAACTAGAACCTGAAAGTCGGAGGTCTCGACAGGTTCTTGTGTAAAGACAACAAATTGGACGGGTCAGTACCTCAGGGTATATCTGAACATGGCACCATGTTGTCCCTACACTGACGCTACGAGGTCCAACATTACCTTTAAATGTCAACTCAACACCAACTCAAATAAATCAAAAAGTTTCATAAATAACTCACTAGATGGTAGATGTGACCGGGATGTGATACGGGGGTGTGATTCACGGTCGGAATCTTGTACTGTATTTTTAGAATACAGAATACTGTTTTCTACCCTCATATTCTGTCTTTTTAGGAATGGAATTGAATATCAGATCACCCTCCTGTATCCATATGTATTTAGTTATCTTAAAATTCAGTTAACACAAACACTGTTATTCTTATGAGATCTAGTGGCCTTATCTCTCCCGGACCGTCCCCTTCCGGAGAAATTCATCTACAGTCTTTTCTTAAAAAACTTCGGAACTGGACACTCTCCTCGGTACTTGTCGTACTTCCTCCACGGTTGTGTGTCTAGTAACTCTTGTAATAAGGTTCTTTGTATACTGTGTTCTTATATTCCTCTCTCCTCTTAATATCTCCCTTCACCTTCTATAAGTCCCGTGGGAGACTCCAAACTATTGGCCTCGACTGTAACTCGGTTAACATCCTAGTAAGACTCAGTAGAGTCAAGTCAAGTCAAGTCAAGTCAAGTCAGCGAGTCAGTACAGACTGAGAAACACTGGAGTACTTAGCGTCGTGCGGTCCGGAGGGAGAGGTAGTGGTAGAGGGACCTCAAGTGAGTTTGAGTGCAGGTAGCTCAGCTACTACGGAAGGTCGGTAGAATAGGAGGCAGCAGGAAAAAAGGATGACGGGGGTTAGGGAGGGTCGTAGTCAGAAAAGGTTACTCAGTTGAGAGGCGTACTCCACCGGTTTGATGACCTCAAAGTCGAAATCGTAGTAAGGAAGGTTTCTTGTGGGTCCTGACTAGAGGAAATCTTACCTGACCAACCTAGAGGAACGTCAGGTCCCCTGAGAGTTCTCAGAAGAGGTTGTGGTGTCAAGTTTTCGTAGTTAAGAAGCCGTGAGTCGAAAGAAGTGTCAGGTTGAGAGTGTAGGTATGTACTGGTGTCCTTTTTGGTATCGGAACTGATCTGTCTGGAAACAACCGTTTCATTACAGAGACGAAAAGTTATCCCCTAGATCCAACCAGTATTGAAAAGAAGGTTCCTCATTCACAGAAAATTAAAGTACCGATGTTAGTGGTAGACGTCACTAAAACCTTGGGGGGGGGGGGTGGTGGTGGTTTTCAGACTGTGACAAAGGTGACAAAGGGGTAGATAAAAGGTACTTCACTAAACTGGTCTACGGTACTAGAAGTAAAAGACTTACAACTCGAAATTCGGTCGAAAAAGGGAGAGGAGAAAGTGAAAGTAGTTCTCCGAGAAATCAAGGAGAAGTGAAAGACGGTATTCCCACCACAGTAGACGTATAGACTCCAATAACTATAAAGAGGACCGTTAGATTCAGTAGATCAGGGTCCGTAAGACGGCAGACCGGAGATGACACATACACTCACCTCGTCCCTAGGTAGTCTAGATGGGGTTGATCTTTTTGACGTGTCGACTGAGTGTCTTAACACTCTTTATTACTTGTAAACAGTAAAATTCGAATTCAAAACCCCACTGAACAATGCGTCGTTCTCGATCGACTATGTTTGAATATTTCTACAGTACTTCTCACAGTTCTACTGATTTTGTAAATCTTGTCACAACCTTTTATCGGGTACATATCATTTACAATCAGTAATAACTATAATCCGATACACAAACGTTAAAAACAAAACAAAAATTGACACTCGAGAAAGAACCGTCCCCCGTCAAAAAAGAGATACCCTCGAGGTACTCAGACTCTAACACCTCGACAGGGATATCTTCCGAACTACGAATAATGAAGGTTCAGTGGTATCACCAAAATACAATTAAAGAGTCGAATACTATGGACGTGATACACCGAGTACGTTTAAAAATATACCGTATCTAAACCAAAAAGTTAGTGAATCATTAAAAGGGTAGGTAGGTCCCAAGACCTACACACCAATCAAAGGAACGAGGAAGGGACCTGGTCACCACCTCAAAAGAGAAGAGGAAACATTCTTTCTACTAGTCGTAAGATACCCCAGAGTGGGTCCGTGGAGTCAAGGTAGGGGTCGGACACACTCACAATTAATGTAAGGGTACCACCAATTAGGGGTGAAGACATGATCTCCGGACCTCGGGTACAGGTCCTGACAGAACCCGGTGGAACCTGATGAAAGACTCTTATAAGGAGAAATAATAAAACTCGATCCGATACGTAAAATTTTCCGTCCTACAATCAGATAGTATAGACAGAGGTACCCGAAAGGTCCACCACGATCACCATTTCTTGGACTAACGGTACGTCCTCTGTATTTTCAGTGACCAAACTAGGGACCCAGTCTTTCTAGGGGACCTCCTCCCGTACCGTTGGGAGAGGTCATAAGAACGGACCTTAGGGTACCTGTCTCCTCGGACCGCCCTGTCTCCTCAGGTACCCCAGTGTTCTCAGTCTGTGCTTCTCACTGACTCGTGTGTCGTGCAGACAAGAGTATTACCATCCTTTAGGTTCAGAAGGGTCACACGGTGGAAAGACCTTCAGTGGTCGTCAGAGAGAAACCGTCTAGATCACCCTGTCGGAAGAGAGACCTATTACCCTTTTTATTAAAGGTTTTTAACTAAAAACTCAACTTTCAAGGACAATGAGTCTCCATAGAAAATTTTCAGACTAAATCTCAAAAAAACGTTTGTAAAGGGACTCTTTCAATGATCAATTATTAATTTTTTTAAGAGAAGTTACAAATTTTCTCCATTTACAACAAACATTATCTAAGAAATTAAGACTTTGCAAGTACAGTTTTTTAATTGAAGTTTTCTTTTCAATCGGAGGACGGAGTCACTATAGAGAGGGGTCGGTCGGGTGAAGAAAGTTGTTACGACCGTCAACAGAGAGTACTAAATTTCTATACGAGCACCCTGAAGAGACCACCAGACCACCATTTCTTAGGTGGAAGGTCGTGTGACCTACACCCAAACTAGGGACCGATTCTTTGATTCTAGAGTACACGGTACCTCTTTGATTCGAGTGGGTGACATTGATGACTCAGACCGGGTGCGACCCCAGACACACAGTGTCGTCGAATCGGACTCGGTGTTGTTCCCTCAAATACACGGAGTTTTTCTCTTGGACTTGCTGCGTTGCTTTTAGGACATTCGACGTTGATTTTGGTCTGTGTCGGTTTATTTACTTATAATTTCTTTTCTACACAAGTACGAAGAAACAAAAGAAAAAGTCAAAGTCTACAATGAACAATTGATAGGTAATACTTAATACCCGTAAAGGAGGGAGGTTGGGGGTACATGATAGTGATGAACGAGATGGTGGAAGGAGAAGGATAAGGAGGACGGTTTATACTATCGGTATAATATAATAAAAAAATAGAATAACTAACGAAATTGATTGTATGAATTTATAAATAAAAGGTAAAATCGTTGAAATGTCCTGTAGAACTGGGGTGGATTATGCTCTATTTCTGAAGGAGAGAGGTAGTGGGTGAATCAAAAACAGTCCATGTAAAAATATAAATCATATAGTTTTAACCGTTGTACATATAACAAAACGGGTTTAAAGGTACAACACCAACCAGTATCCAATCGTGATTTTATACTCCTTTTTTTAACGCAACCGTAGTATTCAAAATACAGAAAAAACAAATGATAAATCCAGTTCTAGTGTATAAAAAGAGATAGCCTAAGACATATGACAATCTTCTTATAAGATCGAGTTTTTAGTTTATGTAAAAGAAAATAATAAAGAGTAGCTGACGAAAGAGAAACCTTGTACTGACAGAAATCTTGAGGACGAGTAGGGGATCTCAAAAATAACTGAAAAGAAGGAAAGATTTTTTTTTTTGGTGTTACAAAAACAAACAAACAAATAAAGAGTATATAAATGGACTGTGAATAACACAATCCGTTGTAAGACTCTTATTTCTACCTCTATTTTGTCCGGGTTTAGAGACGGGAAAGTAACTAAGACGATCACCATTTCCACTGGCTATTTGTCTCTTCATTTCATTCACCGTCTATTCCTCCATTCGTGACACTCCTTTATATGTCGTCCGTCGTAAGTCCGTCACGGTACGCCCCGACTTCGCAGACGTCAAAAGTTCTACTACTAGTTACTCAAAGGAAGACCATGCCACAAGACGATGAGCTAGAACATCAATCTCTAAGTGAAGAGGAGTCAGAACAAGACGAAAGACACCCCAGTCCTCGTACACGACTCAGGTGACGGGCCGGAATCTTCGGGAACAGGACCAGGTAATTTCCAGTCGACAAGGGAGGGTACAACAGGGTTCCGGGAGACCCGTCGAGGTCAACGTCTTGTTCAATAAACCGAGACCGGACCGTGAAAACTCCCGACCTGTCTTTGGTTCACAGGGGTAGGAAACTCATTGCGACAGGGTAAACAGGTTCCGGAAAGTCGGACCGAAACTGTAGATGTAGGTGAAGCCACCCCACTCCTCACACCTCGCCGACAAGTACGATTCGTAGTCAACCCATTTCCCTGTGAAAACGATTTTATCCAAGTCGGTACCACTTTGACCATCAAAAGACTCTATACCATCCACTCCCATCGTTAATACCATACCATAGTTTAAGTACATTTTGACGCAAGTAAAAAGGAGAAAGTACTCGTATTTGTGGTGAAATCGTGGTCTTTTGTAAATTTCACGGTCGGAGTTCCTACAACAGCTACTTACCCAAGTGTCACGAAGTTCCAAACAAAGTCTGTTGTGACGAAAGAAAATCTTTTTGTACTGTTCTACCCAATTAATACCACTAAAGATAATAAAATGAATCACGAAAAGTATGAGAGGTGTAAGATGTATCATTTACACCGATTAAAATTTTAGTCTTGTCCTGATCACCCTTCCGGCATCGAGTCGTCAAGGAAGTTTACGTAACACTAAAGTAATATGAAAACGCCCACTAAGTTCTGGGTGTCCATGAGGGGACCGGAAATGACCCCGAAGGAACTATCGAGTCGTCATTTCTTTGGCGGACGGTTGCGTCCTCTACACTCAAACTAGGGACACAACCCTTCTAAAGGGACCTCTTTCTTTACCATTGGGTGAGATCATAAGAACGAACCCTTTAGGGTATCTGTCTCCTCGGACCGTCCGATGTCAGGTACCCTGACGTTTCTCATCCTGTACTGAATCGCTTATATGTTGTTGTAAATTCGTTCTTCCTGTAAGTAAAGTCAAGTCAATCCAACGAGTCAGCACAGGTTGAGAAACACTAGGGTACCTGACGTCATGTGGTCCGAAGGGACAGGTAGTGGTTGAGGGTCGCGAATGAGTTTGAGTACAGGTAACTCAGCCACTACGGTAGGTTGGTAGAGTAGAAGACAGTAGGGGAAAAGAAGGGGGGAAGTTAGTGAGGGTCGTAGTCCCAGAAAAGTTTACTCAGTCAAAAAGTATAGTCCACCGATTTTGTAGCCTCAAAGTCGAAGTCGTAGTCAGGGAAGGTTACTTATAAGTATTAACTAAAGGAAATCCTACCTGACCAACCTAGAGGAACGTCATGTTCCCTGAGAGTTCTCAGAAGAGAACACGTGTGGTCCTGGGTCCTCGTCACTGGGGTGTTCTCTAACTGGGTCTGAACGGACATTCACAGGTCCTCAGAGACCTCCTCCGCGCCCAGCCACCACCGTGACCCCCGAGACGCACGTCGTCACGTGCGTACCCTGGAAAACTTCCTCCTACGGTAATAGAAGTAATGGAGGTGGTATCAATCCGGAGTCCAGTTTATCGTCCCCCTTGTGTCGGGGGTAGTTGTCTTTTAACCTAATTTCTAAATGATTCGCACCGGGGCGGACAGTCTTATTCTGGGTCAAAGGAGGAGTCAGTCAGAGAGGGTACCTTTGAAAGTACTCAGAGAATAGGAGGTAGTCTCTCGTCTGTCTGATTTTTGGAGTTAGTGTCTTTTGATTGATTAGACTAGTGTACCTGGTGACGGAACAGATTGAGTCACTTTAATACTCGGTACGGCACATCCCGGTGGGTTCTGTCTGTCCAGTACCACCTCTCAAGACTGTTTCGTAACAGGTGACCTCTTCCCTTACCGTTTGGTGAAGTCATAAGAACGGAACTCTTAGGGTGCTTGTCATCCTTTTCTTCCTGCAATCTAGATGTATTTAGCCTCTGTGCATATACAGAAACAATGAATACTTTGAGATAGATTATCTCAAACTTAGATACAAATTAAGTTATTTCATGGTATGATAAGACACTATAGGGTCTTTCATCTCCTTCATTTCTTTTTATTAAGTTAATCATCCCTTATAAAATATATTTCACAGACTTTTTCACGGGAACTCAAATAACTCAAAATCTATTAATGTTTTCGTTGTTATTATAACAGAAAAATTTTCTTTCCCGCTTATCTTTACACTCGGAGATGTTTGGGGAAGAAGTTTTCGGTCCCGTGACACCGATCACGCCCGTGACGAACGGGTCGTTAATTTCACAGTGACCAGACCCGGTTTGAGACCTCAATGTACATAAGTCTTCTAATGACGAGGGAGGGAATTTTACAAAATGAACACAAAAAGTCTTTACGGTGTGTCTCTGTCGCTCCGGGGAGAGAAGAACCAAAAAGTTTAACTGTACACAGAATCCCTCCTCCGTCTCGAGGTTTGAGACACAGTGACAACCATAAATTCCGACGTCTGGAATCTACCACTGTTGTCTAATGTACCGGTCGGACCAGGGAGCACCCACACCTGTCACACGAGCGAACGTCTCTTACTGAGTGACACCCAAAATGACGGAGGCCCGACCCTTCGGTGAGTCCCGAAACTACCTCCGAGAGCTTACTCCTCCCTAATCTACTTAGTCTCCGACTCAAGGGGGTGCAGGAGGAACTCGTAGTGTCCTGTAAGGAGGTCGGTCACGGGATCTACCTCTGTCCAAGACGAGACACCGAGGAAGGGTCGACACTTCACCAAGATCACACTGTATGTACGAGGTCGGACCGTAAGACTCCCCTCCACAAGATTTCGTCTCCGTCTCTTATTTCCTGAACGGGGGGTTAGTACGTCCACACTATTCTTGGGTTCCACGAACCGAGGGTGAGACTCGGGAGGGGAGACGTGGGTACGAGATTCGGTGTCTCCCTTCGTCCCCGACTCCCTCGTCCCACTGACATTTTACACTCCTTGAAGTCCCGTCTCAGAAGAATTTTAGAACGACGTTTTGGGATTAATATTACAAAACATGTAAGACAAAAGATAGACTCACTCTTTGACGTGTTCCGTTTATAACGAAGACTCTGGGATTTTACTATCACCGTTCAACACGCCAAGAGTCCATTTACCGTACCCCTAGGGACTGACGGTAGACGTTTGAGTCCCTGCCAAACTCCAGTGGAAACGTTTCGTCATAGTCAAATATCATACTCGTCAGAGAGACGTAAGATTCATGGACCCACTTCCCTCCTTCCGAAAGAGATTTGTCCGCTGGTCCCACTCGGAGTGGACAGTGATTCTACCTTTGAGGGGCTTATGTCGCTGCTCCCAATAGTACGGTTGGCATGTTGTACACGAGTTATCTGTGAAAACAAACTTACAGGTAACAACAAAAAGTTCTATGGGTATCCTCAAAGTCTCCTGTTTCCACAGGCCCACGAGTTAATCGAACCCCTTAGGATCTTGTTTGTCATTCGTCCTAAAAACCAACGTCAGGAGAATCTCAGACATTAAACGAGAACACACAATGTTTCGACGTCCGTCTCGTGCGGACACATAGAGACTGTGTGTACGAACCCTCCTCTCCTGTCTATTGAAAAATCATTACCTTTCTCCGCCTCAAAATCTCAACCTTCTACATCTGACCTTGAACAGGGAATGACCGGTGACACTGTAACCTTTCAGTAAGGGCCCATGAGTAGACGAGTAGGCTCATTCCCTTACCAACACTATTACTAAACATTGAAATTGAGTCGCACACCACTCTACGGATCTTGTTTCGTCCACAAAGTATTTACCATTCAGAACTTTCACATTAACCCTTCGACCCAGGGTCTCTGAGGGTTCTCCAGGTCCCAGTGGGCCGAAACAGGAACCAAAAGAGCAGAGGGGGTTGTAAGGAATATGGCGTGATACGACTGTATGTTATCTTTAATATGCACTTGTATAAAGGGAGTATACGTTTTGTTTAGTTTATCTTCAACGGTCTACAAAGAGAAAGTGTCTTCTTACTTCAATTACCTACATGTAGTCCCGAGTTTGGCTTCTAAATTCCTCCCCAACGACTTACACTCGTCGGCATTTTTGACAGATCGAGTCATAAAGTCGTAAGGTCCCGACGGTTTGGTGGCAAACTAGTGTAGACCAGAGGTAGTCAGGACTTCACAATGTATTTATGTGCGGGTCAAATCTCCCACTCCTCCGGGATGACTCTGTCGGGTCCGAAACAAGACGGAGTCAAGACGTCCCCCCGGTCCTCCAACGGAGTGTCGGGACCAGTTACGGGAGAGTTCCCTGTCCCAAGAGACATCGGGTCCCGTCGTCCCCCGTCCCTGCTGTGTGGTGGCATAGATAGGTAAGGTCGACGGGTCGGAGTACAGTCTGCGTGGACCTTCAAGTCGGAAGCCAATCTTCCGAGACCTTTGTCCGTCGACGACCTTGAGTCGACACTTGAATCTCTTCTTGTTTTACGAAGTCGCTAGAACACCCGAGGTAGGCAGGTAGTTCGGTAATGTGTAGGTAGATGAGTAGGTACTCAGGTAAGTTTGTAAGTAGGTGGGTACGGGTAGTAAATAAGTTACTTATACTTACGAAATGTACATATTTCATTGATAAGATCCGTGTCCTTCAGGTTGTCGTTTGTTCAACCTGTACCCCGACTGGGAACACGGGTTAAGACCTCACTTCTCGGCGTAATTCAGTAACGTGTTAATAAATAACCGGTCCCACTATTTAAGGGTCTTCCTCTTAATGTCTGACATTACACTCTGGGAAGGATTGACCCTCCGGCCTTTACCGAACGTACTCGTGTCTCCTGCACGTCAGCCCGTCGAAGCTTCGGGTCCGACGCGTGGGACCTAGATGAGACCGGTATACGAAAAACACTCCAGATAAGACGAAAGAGAGTCAGGACGATCCAACTGACAATCAAAAAAAAGGGGGTTCTCTGAGGTTTTGTTCCGATAAGGAAGAGATTCGTTTTGGCAATTTTACTACGATCATAGTTAAAGGGGTTCGTCACATTGATTTCCCATCTTAAAGTATTTTCGTCTCAGGGACTAACCCCTTCTCTTACCGTTGGGTGAGGGAGTAGGGTACCCGTCTCCCCGGACCACCTGGTGTCGGGTATCCCAGCGTTTCTCAGCCTGTGCTAAATCGTTGATTTGTTGTCGTTGTCGTTTCAGGGGATATGGTGTCACTTCCTTCCTCCCTTTTCATCCCTAAGAACTTATTGACAGGACCTGTCCTCAGGAGACTGGGGTGCGGACTCCGAGACACCTTCCTAGTGTCGGAGCCGCGACACACAAAAGAAAAAATTTTCCCTACTTTGGGACATGATTTTAGGTTTTGTTTTAGAAGAGATGAAGGGGTAAGTGACTGGGTTTGTCTTTCCTGGACCAGTTCAGTCCTTCATAAATTTTGAAGAGACAATCACTTCATTCAGTCTTTGTCTTTTTATTTATGACATATAATTGTGTGTGTGTGTGTGTGTGTGTGTGTGTGTGTGTATGGCATATAATTGCGTACATATACCTTAGACCATGAGGTCATGAAACCGGTGGAGTACGTTCTCAACTGAGTAACCCTTTTTGAGTACGACCCTCCCTAACCCCCGTCCTCCTCTTCCTCTGCTGTCTCCTACTCTACCGACCTACCGTAGTGACTGAGCTACCTGTACTCAGACTCACTTGAGACCCTCAACCACTACCTGTCCCTTCGGACCGCACGACGCTAAGTACCCCAGCGTTTCTCAGCCTGTGCGGACTTGTTGACTTGACTCGACTTGACTACCTTAGACCTTTCTACCATGGCTACTAGGATAGACGTCCTGTCGTCTCTTCTGTGTCCGTATTCTCTGAAAACCTGAGGTGCCCTCCTCTCCCACCCTACTGTGCTCTCTTATCGTGACTCTGTAGATGTAGTGGCATTCTACCTACCGGTCACGTTCAGACTACGTACTTCGTTCCACGTGTTTCGGTCGCGAGACGCTGGTGGACCTCCCTACGCCAACCCCCTCCTCCACCCTCTCCCCAAGTCTTACCCCCCCGTGTACATATGGATACCGGCTAAGTACAACTACATACCGTTTTGGGTAGTGTTATAACATTAATAGGAGGTTAATTTTGTTTATTTATTTAAAATTTCGTTGAGGAAACAAAATACGGGACGAGGAACGGTCGTCTTCCCCCACTCCCACCCCACCCTCTATCTTGATAAAGGGTGTACGTGGGGGCTCTAGCACCGGGACGACGGGTACAGGTCACCGGACTAATAGCGGTCCGTCCCAAGTCGGGAGAAGAGTCTACTAGTTGACATTAATATGTGACCTCCATTAATATGACCGGAACAGAGCCGAGAGACATCGAAACGACCCCAGAAGTCCTTTCTCTCGGAGACCAAAACACGATGGTACATTAAAGAAGCATCTCTGTCCCACAAAACCGATGAGGGTTTGACCGATGGACACAGGGTCACAGAGTAAAGGACGACACGACTCATCGTTAATGTCTCAGTCTTCCGTCGAAGATCACCCAAATAAGTAGAAGCCCTGTACGTAAAACACTCTGTCTTCTCTCAAGGAGACAGAAGACTTTCGTTGAGGCCGTCTCAATTTATGTAGTCTGAGGACACTTATAGACGGACCCTTCTTCTTTTGGCACCACAGACTACCCAAAACTTCGCAACCTGTTCCCACACGTGCCGTTTCTACGCTTCCTCGTTCCTTTCCACCACCCTTCTACCCTCACAGGCGTCCACTCTACACGAGTCCCGGAGTGAGGGACGTATGTCTCGGTCCCTGTTTGACACAGGGGTTGAAAAATTTCAAATTTAGTACGTTCCTAAAAGTAGGTTCACAGTACTGTTTTGTGACCACACACACTTCCATAAACGTCCCGTTTCTCGAAGTGGAATGTACGAGACGGTCCATCTCTACCTACTTAGGACTCCAGAAACACTCTATGGTGTATTCACCTCTCTTCGCTCTACAAGAACTCTTGTCCTCGACTTTCCCTGGAAACTGTGGGTAGGGAGTTAAATCCCCCTCCTTCGACCTAACAGAGTACACTCTTTTGGGGTGAGGATACGGAGTGGGACGGGTCATTGGGAAATCGAACCCCGACGTCTCGACTAAGGTGTCGAGTCGGGACACGAAGAGACTCTGGTACTTTGTTCCTAGACAGTGAGTCACAAACTTTAGTCTCTCGACCTTTCCTCCGACACGCAAGAGGAGTACCTCCCCACTACGTGTACCTCTTCAATGGTTCTACGGGAGTAACCCGGGGCGGACACCCCACACTCGGGCCGACGCAACGAGACGACGTACCCCTACTGGTCCCACCCTTTCGTCAGACGGACACTAACAGTCCTGACCACGGACAGAGGAGACATCTCGGAACACGACTTTTACTCACTAGTCTTTGTCTCACTCTGAGTTCGTCCGGTACGAGGGCCCCCTCCCCAGTGGATCTGGGAGAAAGGGTCAAGACAGAAGAGGAGTTGGTTCGGACGTGGGAACCACTTTCGAAAGAAAGTTGGGCATTCGAGAATGGTTGAGAGTACCAGGAAGGAGGAGTAGGAAAGAGAGAGAGACAGAGGTAAAAGACTTTGAGAGTTTTAAGAGATGTAAGGTCGGAGTCATAAAGGAAGTAAATGAACCCGGGGAGAGATACAATTTTACTGGTGAATAAAGAGACTAACTGTTTCCTTCTTTGTTGTCTGTTTCCACCACGAATTTTGGTCTGTCACAACCCGAAGGGTCCACCGAGACACCATTTTCTTGAGCGGACGGTCACGTACTCTACACCTCTGCACCCAAGTCAGGGACCCACTCCTTCTACGGGGCTTCCACCTCTACCGTTGAGTGAGATCATAAGAACGGACCCTTTAGGGTACCTGTCTCCTCGGACCGTGTGATGTCAGGTACCCCACCGTCTCAGTCTTCGTTTACGCGTGTGTGACAGTTGGAATGTCAAACAAAAAGTTCTATTATCAAACCAAACGAAAGGTGTAAATTATAGGAGAGGTTCTGTAAAACTGATTGAGGCTGAGTATCTAGTTCAGGATTAAAATGACTTGGAGACAAAGGGGTAACGAAGGGAATTCTTTGGACACCCCTAAAGAGTCTCTCATCTTGAGTCTAGATTCACAAATCAACAGAAATGGTCTTTTGTCTGGAAGAATATGGTTTTTGTGTACACGTAGTTTCAAGAGGGTAGAGGACTCGGAGATCCTGTCGAGTCCCTCACCACCCTTTCTCTTTTTCTTTTTGTTTGGACCCCGAACTAGGTCTCTGAGTCAGTCCCTTGGTACTACTACTGTTTCCTACCCTGTTCACCCAGAATTGTCCATTGGAACATCTCTTTCCCGAAGGGAGTGTCGAGTAAAACATTTTTTAGGTGGACGTTGCGTCCTCTGGGGCCAAGTTAAGGACTCAGCCCTTCTAGGTGACCTCTTCCCTATCCGATGGGTGGGGACATAAGAACTCGAAGAGAACACCGAATCGACCATTTCTTAGATGGGCGTTACGCCCTCTGGACCCAAACTAGGGATCCAACCCCTCTAGGGGACCCCTTCCCTTTCCGATGGGTGAGGTGATAAGACCAGACCTCTTAAGGGACCTGATATCTCAGGTACCCCAAGGTTTCTCAACTTACGCTGAAAGTGAAAGTGAAACATCTCTTTCAGTCCGAAATACATGGAGTGAGGTTTGTTCGAAATGTTATCATTGTGAAATTGGGGGTTACTCGTCGGATCCCGTCACTTTATGCTGAAAGTTCAAAGTAACTTATCGTTGTAAAAAAAAGGGGTCAAAATAACTCTATATTGACCGTACGTTCTGACATATTCGGATTATGACATATGATATATTCGGATTACTGAGCTGGACGTATATAGCACTTTACTAAAGATGTATTCAAATCACTGCTGTCTAACTGTTATGAAACTTTTTTTCAAGTTCGTTGTTTTGACGACAAAGAAAAGAAAAATTTTTATATTTAATTAAATAAAATTAACCTCCGATTAATGAAATGTTATAACATAACCAAAACGGTATGTAGTTGTACTTAGACGGTGTCGACGACGATAAATAAAAGTAACAATCAAGGATTCTCTTCCGTCAAATTGTATGTTCTCATATTCTTCATGTCTTGAAGTCTTACTACTCGTCGTATCTAAGTAAATAAAAGTGTAAACCGACACGGCCTAAACTCGACGTCGACATCGTACACCTTAGATCAAGGGACTGGTCCCCAGTGTAGACCCGGGGACGTAACCCTCGTACTTCAGAATTGGCGATCTCGTAGTCCTCCAGGGACTTGTAAAAAAAAAAAAAAGGAAATCCTAAAAACAAAATAAAATAAACATTAACCTCCTATTAACGAAATGTTACAACACAACCAAAGATGGTATATCGTTACACTTAGCCGGTATTCATGTACATATGGGGGGGAGAGAACTTGGAATAAAGGTTGGGAGGTAGGGTGGGGAGATCCAACAATGGCTCCTGGTCCCAACTCAAGGGTCACAATATGTCGTTGAAGGGTGACGACGACGACGACGACGATTCAGCGAAGTCAGCACAGGCTGAGACACGCTGGGGTCTCTGCCGTCGGGTAGTCCGAGGGAGCAGGTACCCTAAACGGTCCGTTCTCATGACCTCACCTCACGGTAACGGAAGAGGCTGAAGGGTGATCGGTTGATAAAATGTATACTATTATATATACAAGGACTTGGAAAAGAATTATCCATTTAAACAGAAAAACTATTTGATTGTATAACAGGTATAAAACGACCGAAATACTACCCAGGGGACTGACAAAACCTCGTAACTACCCCCACATAATTCCCACCCGACCATTTGACGAACCACCCTAATCCGCTGGTAACCTACAAATTGACTTCCACGGTGGAGAGTAATGAGTACAGATTAAAGGATGAATTGTCAGAGTCCTACTTTTCACCGTCTTTTATCAATGACATGTATCAGGTCTCGTGGACTTTATTTGTTGTCACATTCAATAAAAGAAAGGTAATTAGATAAAGACAGAGGTAAACCTTTAATTTTTTAAATTACACGAATGGATGTAGGTATTCTTTTCCAGTTCTAGTATAACTAAAGTCATCTAATGTGAGTTTAACTGTCTACGAGAAACAACTCAAATTGAAGACGGTTGGGAAGACTTTACCACGTCCCCCTGGTTCCGTCGGGCTTGTACGAGACCTCTGTCTCTCTATGTCTCCACCCTAGAGAAACCCAGGAACGGGTGAGTGGTTGCAGGAGGTATAGTCGCAGACAGTGACCGTTGACATAAGACGAAGGGTCATCTAAAGTGGTCCTCTTAGGTCGGACTCTAGTTTTACCCCGGACTCTTAAGGTCTTAAGTCTTCTCTCCTCAAGATGTAGGTTTGTGGGTTCCTTCTCGAGGTCCGGTTTGAAAGTCTGTTGAAATTGCAGGAAAGGACACCAAGTCTGTAAGGAGTCTTTAAGAGAGAGAGGTTACTGGGTATGACTGTTTACATTTTGTATGGTATTCACACTAATAAGGAGACACACACACACAAACACACATGTGTACTTTCGAAGGGTCCACCACGAGGACCATTTGTCGAACAGGTGGTTACGTCCTCTGCATTCTCAGAACCCAAGGTCGGGACCCAACCCTTCTAGTGGACCTTCTCGCGTATCGTTGGGTGAGGTCGTAAGAACGAACCTCTTAGGGTACCTGTCTCCTCGGACCGTGCGATGTCAGTTGTCCCAACGTCTCTCAGTCTGTGTTGATTTCACTGTCGTACGTGCGTGTGTGTACGTGTGTGCACGCACACATAGACCAGTTCTGCCATGTGAGTAATCCACGACTCACACACTACTACCACCTCTATCTCCAGGTCTGAAACTCCCGAGTCTCACCTGTGACAGTCGTATTTACCGGACTAACTTCACACTGTATCCCTTTTGTCCACTCGGTGACTCCTGTCGTAAGACCTCTCGTGTAAGAGTCACGAGGAAAGAATCTCTACTCGACTCACTCGGTCCCCCTCCGTGGTCCCTCCCACCCCGAGACCTACTTACGGGTGCACGTGTTCTCGTGTCTCCGACCCTCGACGAGTGGTGACGGTCCTCGTGCCGCGGGGTACCGAACGTCAAGTAGTCCGCCTCTGGTGCGACCCTCCCTTTCCCAGTCTTCTTGACGAGTCGGGATCTGTCACGTCCGACGCGACTTTCTCCTCAAGTGACCCAGGGGTCGTCATAGGATGGTAGAGGTCGACCTCGAGGGTGAGGGTGGGATACTAGATTTGTTGACAGTTGTTTTTCTTGTCAGTTGTTTTGCTTGTAGGGGTTTAGGTTTTCCGAAAACCAGTACCTACCTGTAACTTTGGAGAATCAGGTCGGACATTTCGGGAGGACAGGAACATACGATACCGACCACACCTGGTCGAAGGTGAAGTTGGGGACTCGGAGAGTAAGTGGTAGTACGGTGGGTAGACGTACCGTCTGGGGTTCCTACAGAAGGGGACCCTCGTTACGGTGTTCCGTCCGAACCCACCCATCCTATTCCTACTCCGTCTGTGGGTTCCCGGGATCTAGTGAGGACATGTAAGAGGACAACAAGGAAGGGGGAAGACCAACCACAATCCAAGACACCACTGTGGTAGGGGACTGGGAGAAGAAAGGAGAGATATGGGTTGAGGTTGAGTGCGAATCCAGACTCCAAGTTCCAGTGGAGAACTCCTTCATATAAGGACCTAGGGTTCCATGTCTATTTGTGTCATGAAACATGGAACGTGTGTAGGGTTAAATTTAATATCAAGATGTCGATGTTAATGAGTAAGTGGTCACTCCAGATTCAAGATTCTTCTCATAGACCACGGGTTCTCTTTGGGTCGGCTCGCACCCCGGTCTAAAGTTCCGTCGTGAGGACATCTCGTGAGAACGTGAACTTACTCTCGACCTCGTAGGACTAGAACACGTGTCCCTGGAACACGTGTAAACAAGTGACTTGTGATGTAGTTACCACAGAGTAAGATCTACCAACGATTTCTCTTTTGCAGGAAGAAGGGTGCTAGACGGGAGACCTGTGGTCTGCCCCGATCTCCTTTCGACCAGTGAAGAGAACCGTAGCGGACTCCGTCGAAGTCCGACCACCCCGGTCTTAACTCCGAACACATGTACTGGACCCGACAGTCAGTCCTGATAGGTGTACACGGGACTCGAAGGAATGAGGTACAGACGTCCCAAGGGTTACACTTACCCTTCCCTCTCTCCGGGACCTAAACCTGTAGTTTTGTAATGAAGGAAACATAAAATGGGGGTTCCGTCGGTGGTTCTAGACGGATTCAAGTTCCCTTTATCCCACCAAGTTCCCTTGTATCTAAGGTCGACAAAAAAAATGTAGCACCGTCTTATGTGCATTATAGTTGAAATAGTAGTAGTGGTAAAAACACATACCAAGTCACCGAAATTCATGTCAGTGTAATGGCACGTCGGTAGTGGTGATAGGCACAGATCTTGAGAAAAGTAGAAGGGTTTACCTTCGAAGTGTGGGTAATTTGTGATTGAGGAGGTCGGAACCCGAGTGGAGAACGATCCTCGTCACCCAAGACCTTCGTGGTGACACCGGCAAAAACTCTTTATGTTAGATGGAGTTTATTAGGTCCAAAGTTCCACGCCAGTCCTTGGTATTTATTGTACCCGTAAAGGGGGGACACTCAGAACGGGATGAGTTACTTCTCAATGCCAGGTACCGAAAGAGAGAGAATCATGGGTCATGAGAGTACGTCCAAGGACCATAGAGTCTACAAGTCAGAAAAGTAGAAATCTTTCTCTTCCATTACATGTACGAGGGAAGGTCAATATTTTAAGATACCAAGAGATAGAGGTAGGGTAGAATTTGACGTTTTGTAAGAACTTCATACAAAACACGAAATCATAAAATTTAGGACCAGAAAGAGAGTAATTCCCGGGAAAAGTCTTCGACAAAAATAATGTTGCGAATCTCGTCTCTAAGTGACCCGTCCCTTCTCGTCCCAAGACTGTCGACGACACACATAAACGAAATAAATCGGTACGTTACAGTTGAGGTGGTTGACCCAATCATTCCCGTTCCACGTTCGGTGGTTCTTGGAGCGGTAACCTTTAAAATGACACTGGAATCGGTAGAGGAAATCTCGGTCTCGAAGTTTCTCCTCTACCTTTATTTCCTTTCTTCCAAGGGTTATGATTTCTCCGGTGTCATAGGTGGAATAAGTGACTGAATTACAGGTAGTGAAAGGAAAATCCCCGTCGGCTAACCCTTTAAGTGTGAAGGGAGACGAAGATCCAGACTGATAGTGAAGTACACGGTTTTAAGTATACTTTTATAGTAGAAAGTCTCTCTTTATACTTCGAAGGAACTTTTGTTTAGTCAGTACGAAAGTCTGGAAATGTTAGATTTTTTATCGTAATTCACGCTTCTCCACTTTATACTTTATCTAAATGGTAAAGACTTTATTTATGCAAAGGTACGACTGTCGTGGGTCTAGATCGCGAGATGTGTTTGTAGTTTTTATCTTCACCTTTCCAAGACTTCGTCGAAACCTTTACAATAGTACATTTTTTAACACTCAGCTGAAAAGACACTCTAACTAAAAGAAACTTTCCCTTTTATACTGAAAGGAATTTTCGAATAATAAAAAAATATGAGTCAGTCTCGGGGGTACTGGGTCGTAGGACAGGACGTAAATAAAAAAATTTCTCTCTGAAGTCAGGTAGACCCTAAATTTCGTCTCATCGACTTGGCTCGACCCTCTTTTGTCTAAATAATGCCCGAAGTAATAAAGACGAAATACCCTTTGGGGGGAGATGACATTGAAGTCTCAGTCCCTCGACCTACTTCTCGGAACACGGTTTCTATGTGTGAAAGGTCCCCTCTCCCCCTACCATAGACCTTACGGAGTAAGATCTTGGTCTCGTAGGATCGCTTGGGGGAAGGGTGGACGAAACCTACGACACTCCACTTCTTTCAGGAGGACATCGACAACTCAAAGACCTTGTGAGACGTCCCTTTGAAACAACGTTCTTTGACCTGGTCTGGAATACGTCAGTGACGTAGATTTAATATTTGGTTGAGTTTCTAATGTAGTTCGGTGAGCGGTCAGTCACGTGTGTGTAGGGACCAAATTCGGACGAAAGACACTTGGACGGACCCCAGTCACATCATTCTCACTCCGGGGTAAGTTCAAGGGTCGTGGGTACGGAAACCCGAGTCTACCGACCATTTTCCAGCTGTTAGATTTTAGAGGGGCCTAGGACCTTGTATTTGTGACGTATTATTCTTAAAAAAAAATTTTTTTCTACCAAAGGTAGTAAAAGGGTCGACAGCCTTGATTACCCGACGAAGAGACTCTTGGTCTCTCTAATAGATATTCTCCTCTATGTCTACCGGTTCACACTGGGGGTCCCCTGTGTCGCGACCCGGAAAACCGTGTCGACAAAGGACTAAGTGAAAAGAAGAAGTCATTTGTGAAGACACTCGACGACCAAACCTTCTTCTCGACCTGACAACCTTTGGGAAACTACACACCCCTCTTACTTCGACCTGAACCTTAAGTCACTGAAGTTTGTGATCCAACTTCTTGAAGAGGTTAAGGTCGTCTCGAGTCCCTAACTTTTGGACTTTCGTCCTGAACCGGACACTTGACCCAGATCCTAAAACATACCTTTCCGGGGTTTGGGGTACGGAAATGAGATCAGGTGGAGTAGGAGACGGTCTATTACAAACAGATTCTCTTATTCACCAAATAGACCCCGGCCAAGATTACCTTTGTAAAGGTAAACCCCAAAGGTATTAATATCCGGTCCGAGAGACAATATTATAAGGGTCCTTCCCTAACTTCAGATTTGTACTTTTTCTTTAGAACCTTCAAGGACCCTTGGTTCTGAACACTGTTCTCATTTCACCTTCACAGAAACGAGTTCAAGCAACGTAACCTTCCAACAAAACCCTTCGTCTTTTACCAGGACTATATTTTCGGTGAGGACCACTCCAATCTTAGCTCCGACCCAAGAGTAGACGTTCATACTAAACCCACAATAGTACTACGTAAAGTGGAATTCGACCGTAGTCCCTACGGTCCGTACGGATACCAAGTTCGGACCTACCGGTCCTTGACTCAATCAATGGGGACACTGACTCACGACCCAACCGTGGACATTTAACAAACCCCCTTCACTATGAAGAGACTAAAACGTGGATATGTTTTTCCAGGTATCCGTTCATGACACGTTCCCCCGGGGGTCAGTTACCACCAAGGGAAAGACGTCAAAGGCGGAGGACATAGACTGAGACTCACAGTCTATATTGAATCGTATTTGTGTGTCCTGTGTCTCGTGTTAAAGGACGAGAAACCGGAAGAACGACATTGTATCAGAGTCTTCATAAAAAGAAAAACACTTAGACGATGTTTTCTAGTTACTTGGTTAGGAGGAGAGGTCCCTTGGGTCGTGGAGACGGTCGGATCTCCTTACCTCTAAACAAGACGAAAGACCTAAGTCCCGGGTCTCTGGAGACCACCGTTCGTCTGATCTCGGAATCGACACCGTCCAACCATCTTTCACTACCGTCACCCAAAGTTCCAGTCGTCCCACGTTTCGTCTCGTAAGTGTTCGGACTCCTCGAAAGTCCAGTCTACAAGAGTCCAATGTACAACACTAAGGTTGTGAAAGGGAAGTGACTACGTCTTTCACTCCAAATTGAGTAGAGTGTACGATCATTTCACTACGAGTTCTAAGAGGTTCGGTCCGAAGTTGTTATGCACTTGGCACTTGAAGGACTACAAGTTCGACCAAAATCTTTTCCGTCTCCTTGGTCTCTAGTTTAACGTTTGTAGGCGACCTAGGAGCTTTTTCGTTCTCTCAAGGTCTTTTTGTAGATAAAGACGATAACTGATACGGTTTCGGAAACTGACACACCTATTGTTATTAGACACCTTTTAAGACATTCTCTACCCTTATGGTCTGGTGGACTGGACGGAGAACTCTTTAGACATACGTCCAGTTCTTCGTTGTCAATCTTGACCTGTACCTTGTTGTCACATATAACAGTGGGACGAATAAATTGAATATACGTCTCATGTAGTACTCTTTGCGACCTGACCTTCTTTGTGTTCGACTTTAGTTCTAACGGTTCTCTTTATAGTTAGTGGAGTCTATACGTCTACTTTGGTGGGAATACCGTCTTTCACTTCTCCTTGATTTTTCGGAGAACTACTTTCACTTTCTCCTCTCACTTTTTCAACCGGATTTCGAGTTGTAAGTCTTTTGTTTCTAGTACCGTAGGCCAGGGTAGTGAAGTACCCCTTATCTACCCTTTCGTCACCTTTGTTACAGTTTGAAGTAAAAAAACCCGAGGTTTTAGTGACGTCTACCACTAACGTCGGTACTTTAATTTTCTACGAATGAGGAACCTTCTTTTCAATACTGGTTGGATCTATCGTATAAGTTTTCGTCTCTATNTAGTGAAAGGGGCGTAGGACACTTGAGACGTAGGGTCGGACGACCTTTTCGCGAAGAACCTCCAGTAAAAAGTCCCTGTTAAAAGGGACCTCAGACCCCGGCATTCCTCCCGGGGTACGAGCGACCCTTTCCGTCTCAGTGTAGGTGTCAGACAAGATGGGGAAAACGGGACATCCTCTCGAGATCACTCGGATCCAGACAGTCCTTTTAAGTACCGAGGATACCCCTGTGTGGGACACACAATTGGACGTATAGCCTGGATCCCCGGTGTCCCGCGGACAAGGAGAGCCCCCCGTGGGACTTAACCACGCCGGGTCGTTGTCGGACTTGTAGGTAGGCTAACGAGAAAAGAAGGAAGACTATCTCGATCGAAACGAAGAGCGAAACCGTAAAGCCTTCNCCCTCTACCACTACCTGTCCCTCCGGACCGCACGACACTAAGTACCCCAGTGTTTCTCAGCCTGTGCTGACTCGCTGACTTGACTCGACTTCTTTCCCGGTACTTAGCAAGGGCTTAGGAGCGGGGAGATGGGGCTCGGACAGGGGGAGACAAAGAGAGGTAGAAAGAGAGAGAGATCCAGGGAGTTGAGGTGGTGGGTGGATAACGTGTAAGGTTCAAACCCTAAGACCCACCTTCTGGTACTTCCGTCGGCGGTGAGGAGTACAGGAAACTGGACCCTTTACCCTGACCTTTGGTCGTTTCGAGAGCAAGAGGGGAGTGTCTTTATTACTCTCGATAAAGTCGTCTCGCACTCCTCCTTCTCTCAAGACAGGACGAGGACTTAAGGAGCAGGTGTCGTATCGGACACCAAAGTCGAGTGGTAGGGGTGGTACTGATACACCTTCCGGTCACGTCTACGTCTTCCGTCGCAGTTGGGACCGTAGAGTCGTCGGGACTGGGGATGGAGCACGGTTCAAACATAAATTGGGACAATGGATGGACCTAACCGGTTACCCGTACGCCTCCTCATCCTGTGATAATCAGTGAGTCAACACAGACTGAGAAACGTTGGGGTACCTGTCATCGGGTGGTCCGAGGAGACAGGTACCTTAAGAGGTCCGTTCTGAGGACCTCACCCATCGATAAGGAAAGAGGTCCCCTAGAAGGGCTGGGTCCCTACCTTGGGTCCAGAGTAGTACAGAGGACGTAACCGTCCTCCCAAGAAATGGTGATCACGGTGGACCTTCTTACTAAAATGGTGGGCTTGGTGGTCCATTCGAGGAAAGTAAAAAACAAAAGTGAACGGACGTAACCGGCTACCCGCCGCCCACCCCACCCCCACCTCATCCTGAGATAGACCCCGTCGGGGCTCCAGACATCTTTACTATTTGGTCTAAGTATGCCCTTTCGTCAACGGGTATGTTTGGATCACGACTAAGTTTGTAATTAAGACGGTTTTATTCAGATTGCTTATTTGTTTACCCTTTTGAACCACGGTGACGGGAGATTTGAGTTTCGAAGGACAAAAACTGTTCAACATTTTGTGGTTTTCTCCAGATTAAGTTGTTAAATGTTAGTAAAGTCTTGTCTATTCTAAGGTAAAATTACTACGAATGTCCTATACTCTCAAAAACCTTTTGAAAATTAAGACTTTATTAATATTGAAGGGTCCTTCAATGTTTTTGTTATCTCGCTACGGTGTACGAAAGAAGTGGGCCCAAGGGAACTTCCAATACGTCATACTTTGATATCGAGCTATAGTTTTGGTCCTTTGACCGTGACCATGGTATATGTTTCCCGAAGGGGTCATTGTGTCGACCATTTCTTAGGTGGACGTTACGTCTTCTGAACTTAATCAAAGGACCCAACCCTTCAAAGGGACCCCCTCCCTATCCGACGGGTGAGGTCATAAGAACCCGAAGGGACCACCCGAGTCTACCATCTCTTAGGTGGACGTTACTCCTTCTGAACCCAAACTCGGGACCCAACCCTTCTAAGGGACCTCCTCCCGTACCGTGAGGTCATAAGAACGGACCTCTTAAGGGTACCTATCTCCTCGGACCGACCGACGTCAGGTATCCCAGTGTTTCTCATCCCGTACTGACTCACTGATCCGTATCATGTCGTCTTGTGTCTATCTAAATATATAATATATAAATTTTAGTACACGAAGAGATGGTAGACATAGGAGGAGTCACTTCACAGACAAGTACGGAAAACGAGTATCAACTAACATAATAAACGAAAACAAAAATTACAACTTAAAGTTCTCAAGAGATTTAAAAGATACATCTTCAGAAAAGAGTCTACACACGAAACTCCAAGAGAGAGGGTTAGACGTCCGACAGAAAAGCAGGAGAAGTGGACCCAAAAGAGTCTGGTTCAGGAATAACAACTCTTTCAGTCTAAATGACTCGAAAAGGAGACTGCCCAACACGAAAACTACAGTACAGGTAAGTGGTGGGGAGCCGGAACTTCTAAAAAAGGATAAAAAAAAAGGGTTTTCAAAATATCGAAATACAAAATACAAATTTGGATAATGGGTAAAACTCAATACCTCATATATTACACACTCCAAATTTCAAAAACAAAACAAAGGTTATAAGATATTTGTAACATAACATACACATACGAGTCAGTGCGGGTTGAGAAGCACTGGGACACCTGACATCGGGTTCTCTTGACATCAGGAGACAGGTACCCTAAAAGGTCCGTTCTTATGACCCCACCTGACGGTAAAGGAGTAGGTCTATAAGGGCTGGGTCCCTGACTTGGGTACAGAGAACGCAGAGGACGTAACTGTCACCTAAGAAATGGTGATCGTGGTATACCCTTCGACGAAAAAACCGGATACTCACAGGTTAATGAGGTCGTGGTAAACAACTTTTCTGACTTTATATCCTGTAAATTTTTTAGTAAAACAGTAAAATGTATACTTATATCTACACTTTAACGTAAAGAAACTCCATCAAAAACTGTCGCTTTTAGGGGAAACTCTTTCGAAACCGGGGGTTTTAAGTCTATGTTCAAAAATACAGATACAAAGGACCCCGGAACCAAACCAACAACTCGTCTAAAGGACAACACCAGTAGACCACTACGGTTTTAATTTCGATAGAGACATAAGTTACGGTAGTTGTGAGTCGGTCCATGAAGTTGGTTGTGTCCTGTGTCTTGGAGAAAAATTTTACATACCTCACCCACTTGTCTCCCGTATAGACATAAATCTCGTGATCCTGACACTTAGGTCTCCCTTTTTTTACATTTGTATAACTTACTTACTAATTTCAATAAGTCGAACTAGACATGTCTAGTAAAAGATTATGTACTTAATTCAAATACTCCGTTGTTAAAAGTGACGTAAGAAATATTCCTCTAACTTGTGTTAAAAAGGAGAGTCGTAGTTTTATTCTTACGAAAAGAAAAGGGAAAACCTTTATGACCATAGACCCATAAGTAAAATACAAACCCGAACTAGATCTAACTTTCATTGCTCTTACCCTCAAAAACAAAGGGACTAGAGAGTCCTAGAAGTCCCCAGAGTGGACAATCTCGCTCCAAGACAAAAGAACAGTCAGTATCGTCCCCATATATTACTAGACTAATGAGGTAGGTCAATAAAACAAAAGTATAAAAACGGGAAAATCCCCACTTCAGAACCCTCGACCCTCTCTACTCGAAGTTCCGACTCACGTCAACCAACGTTCCTCTGTTAAAGACACCTACGAACCAGACACGGACATAGGTCGGAGAGTGGTAGTAGACTAGAGGTGGAAACCAGTCTCACCTCGTACGTCCGTCCCTTCCGAACTTCGAGGTACGGACCACATCTCACATCCGACCCCATATTCTGTAGTCTCACCTAGGAGACCTCCTTGACTATGACCGACAAAAAGTCGTTTAGTGAGTCACTTGTAAGTCTCGTACAGACGTGAAACGTTAAAGTAACATTCTTGTGACTGATCCTCCTATAGTTTTCTTGTCTCACTTCGGAGTAGAGTAAGATAGTTCGACGGGTCACGAGTGATATTGGTAGTGACTTACTGGACTCACGGACGAGAAGCAGACCCGACACGCCCTGTGTCCTGTGGCGATCCCCCGAAAAAGGTAAACACACACACGTACGATTTAGTGAAGTCAACACAGGCTGAGAAACGCCGGGACACCTGACATCGGACGGACCGAGGAGACAGACACCCTAAGAGGTCCGTTATTATGACCTCACCCAATGGTACGGGAGGAGGTCCCCTTGAAGGGTTTGGGCGCAGATAATACAGAGGAAGTAACCGTCCATCCAAGAAATGGTGATCACGGTGAACCCTTTCGGGAAAAGGTCGAATAGAGGGAGGTAATGAAATAATAAATAAAATAAAATAAAATCAAATCAAATCAAAAAATAAAAAATTTAAAAATTTAGAAATTAAGAATGTACGCAAGGGTTTGTACTTGGGGGGAGGGTGGAGGGAGGGGTGTTGTAGAGAGACCCAGTAGGGGTACGTGGTCGGGGTTCGTACGACGTGGGACGCAGTCTGTATCTGACCGCTAAGTTAAGAATGTACTATCATATGTACAATCTTACGGTAAGAGGGTTTAGTAGGGTGGGAGAGGGAGAGGGAGACTCAGGTTTTCAGGCAATATGTGTAGACACAGAAAAAAGGACAGAACGTATGTCCCAGCAGTAACGGTAGAAGGATTTAAGGGGAGGTAATGAAATTTTGGACTTTTTCACGATTCTTAGGTCTTCTGGTAGTTACTTACTAAAAAATTAAATCTCCTTTGATAGTTTTGTTCACCATATTGGGAATACCATCTTTCACTTCTCCTTGATTTTTCGGAGAACTACTTTCACTTTCTCCTCTCACTTTTTCAACCGAATTTCGAGTTGTAAGTCTTTTGCTTCTAGTACCGTAGACCAGGGTAGTAAAGAACCCTTTATCTATCCTTTTATCACAGTCTGAAATAAGAAACCCCGAGGTTTTAGTGACGTCTATCACTAACGTCGGTACTTTAATTTTTTGTGAATGAGGAACCTTCCTTTCAATACTGGTTGGATCTATCGTATAAGTTCTCGTCTCCGTAATGAAACGGTTGTTTCCAGGTAGATCAGTTCCGATACCGAAAAGGTAACCAGTACATACACTCTCAACCTGATACTTCTTTTGACTCACGGTTTCTTAACTACGAAAACTTGACACCACAACCTCTTCTGAGAACTCTCAGGGAACCTGACGTTCCTCTAGGTTGGTCAGGTAGGATTTCCTTTATTCAGGACCCACAAGTAACCTTCCTGGCTACGATTTCGACTTTGAGGTTATGAAACCGGTGAAGTACACTTCTCGACTGAGTAACCTTTTCTGGGACTACGACCCTCCCTAATCCCCGTCCTCCTCTTCCCCTGTTGTCTCCTCTCTACCGACTTATCGTAATGGCTGAGCTACCTGTACTCAAACTCACTTACGGCCCTCAACCATTACTTGTCCCTCCGGACCGAGACCCTCAACCATTACTTGTTCCTCCGGACCGCACGACGTTAAGTACCCCAACGTTTCTCAGTCTGTGCTGACTCGCTCACTTGACTTGACTTGACTCGACTTTGTTACTACGAAAACATCCAATAGATTTACCTTCACCTCTACATATAAGTGACGAAATGTATTTATATTAAAATTTGTAAAGAGTTCTATTTTTTTTTTGTTCACATACTTATTATAATATTATGAAATCTCTTCCCTCTTTATAAAGACCTCACCATACCCGTCCTTTCGAAAGGGCATAACCCCTGTGAATATACCCTGGGACTTCCCTTACACATTTAATTTACCACTCAGGAAGAAAGGGACACTGGAACGTTCAGAGGTCTTTTGAGAGGTATTACAACCGGGACCTGACGGCGAGATACCCTCGGTCGTGAGTTCCCAATTTGTTGACTTTCGGACTAATATATTTTACTCAAGGTCTAAATCCTGTTTTAGGCTTGATTATGTAGGGTACGACATAAGGGACCCTTTGACTTCTCTTTTTTTCCACTTAAGGTAGACCATAACGACCCCTTTCAAGGGAGTCTCTCTCTAGTCGTTTACCCCCCTTTCCCCATCGACCCATTCTTTCAGTAATAGTACTGTAAAGTTCAAATGTCAAGGTTTAGATCTCGTCTACCTCTAATAATCCAACGTAAAGACTCGGTATAATATTTACCGTGATTAGTCGAACTCCATCGGAACCGTAAAGGACTTCTGAGGTACCGTCGGACTAACCACCTGTAATTTGTAAGGTAACGTTTCTCGACGTAGTCTGGGACGTTAACTCTCGTTAATTTTAATGTTCCGTTCGAACCTTCTCATCTAATTTTACTAGACAGACGACAAATACTCTTTAAGTGAAGTTTAAGTTATTAATGTCTATCCAACTTTCATTTTCTTACCTTTTCCTGTACGGTTTTCTTATAGTTAAATTTTTCTCTGTACTTACTGGAACAATTATCGGTTATTATATCTAAGGTCTCGTTTCTTTTGTTTCTGTTTCCCCTTGTAATGTATTTCTATTTTCCTTCTGTATTAAAATTTACACATGTGTTTTTTGTCTCGAAGTTTTGTGTACATCGTTTTTGACTATCTTGACTTCCTCTTTATCTATTTCGGTTTTAATGCTAACCCTTGAAGTTACAGGTGAAGAATAGTTGATTGTCTTAATGACCTCACTTTTAGTCATTCCTTTATCTATACTTTTTATCCTAGATAATTGTCCTAGATTAAACGCATATATCTTATGAGATAGGTTACCGTCTTCTTATGTGTAGAAAAGAGTTCAAGAGTGTTTATAAGTGTTTCTATCTGACATAGAACCTGGTTTTTTGTTATAATTTCGTAAATTTTATTGACTTTAGTAGGTCTTACATAATACATCCGTATTACCTTAGTTCGATCTTTAGTTATTGTATCTGTTTTCCCTTTTAGGGATTTGTATACCTTTACTTTGTTATACAAAGACTTATTGGGTACCTAATTTCCCCATCAGAGTTTCCTTAAAGAAAAATTTTTCATCTTGGTTTACTACTTACTGTAAAATTTTTTTATATACTTTTATACATCCCATATCAATTTTGACAAATCTCCTTTGAATTGTGATGTGTGAATGTACTCTTTCCTCCTTCAGAGTATAGATTTGCATTCAAGTATGGAGTTCTGACTTTTTCCTCGTTTTACTAGACTTTCATCTCCTCTCCTTTATTATTTCAAGTCTCGTCTTTGATCACTGTGACTTTTATCCTTTTGCTATCTCTTTTGATTATTTTAATTTCTATCTAAGAAATTTTTTTAATCATTTTAACTTTCTTCAAATCGTTCTCAAACGTGGTTATAGTTCATACTTTACTCTGATGGTGATTTTTAGGATATTAGTAATTTGTCCTAATATTCCTATTGTTTCTTTAGTATACTTATTGAAATATGAATATTTAAACTTAGAAATCTTATAACCTTATCAGTCATCTTTATCTGGTTAAGGAACTTTTTACTTTCGACGGTTTTTCGTTGGTTTTACTTTGTTTATTAGACTTATCAAGATAGTCAAGTCAAGTCAGTGAGTCAAACACCTGACGTCGTGTGGTCCGAAGGAACAAGTAGTGGTTGAGGGCCTCGAACGTGTTTGAGTTCAAGATATTACTAAATTATTTAACTTAAGTACTAACGTTCGAGAGGACTTTTTCTTTAGAGATCCGGTTACACAAAGTGACAGTTTAAGATGATTTATGAATCTACTTAATTACTTAATTGTGTTAAAATTATGTTTACGAAGGTCTTTTGTCTCTCTTGTGAAGGATTTAAGTAAACTAATCCAGTCAACCTGTGGTTTTAGTCTCTTACACCGACGACTTGGTCTCGAAGACATCCTTGTTTCAGACCCAGTCCGATGGTGGTAATCCGGAAGGAGTGATCATTGTCTACATAAAAGTTTATATGTTCTACTACGACAGACACGACGAGCCGTTGAAGGACTCTCCGTCCGTGTACTCTCGACTCCCCACCCTCACCTCCCGTCGTGAAAAGGTCGAGTGTAAATGTTAATCTACTCTATGGTTTTAGTCTTTTACTACCTTTTTCCTTTTTGATGTCTTGTTATAGAAAGTACTTAAATGATATTGTTTTATAATCGTTTGATTTAGGTCGTCATATATTTTTTGATATATGATACTTGTTCACCCTGAAAATACACACTTTCAAACCAAGTCACAAGATTTTATTTATTTTAAGTGGTATGGTTGATCCGTTTCTTTTTTTAGTATACTATTATAGTTGACTCTGTTTTTGTAATAAAACTTTTAGGGTGTGGTTAAATACTATTTTTGAGAAAGAGTCTTTCTAACCCTATATCTTCTTGATTGAGTTTACCTATATCTTATAAATACGTTTTCGATGTCAAGTGTGAAAAGGAATAATATCTTCTGACTTACGACAGAGGGCTTTTGACTCTCGTTCCGTTCTTACAAGTGAGAGTGATACGAATAAGAAATATCATGACCCTTAATATCTGTGACATTTACCGTTCCTGTTCTTTTCCGTGTGGTTAAGACTTCCTTCTTATTTTAGCATTAAACGTCCACTATACCAACAGATATACAAATATATATAACATAAAACATCTATTTTTTAGATGTTTTTGAAGATCTTAATTATTTATTCATTGTAACCTTCTCATTGTACATTCTGAGTTGACGTAAATATGTTTTTGTTACTTATAAGTCTTTGGTATTACATTTTTATGGTGAAAGTTAGTGACTTTTTTTACTTCATGAATCCATATTTAGACCCGAAGGGTCCACCACAATCACCATTTCTTGGGGGAACGCTCACGTCCTCTGTACTCTGAGTCCAAGATGGAGACCCAACCCTTCTAGGGGACTTCCTCCCGTACCGTTAGGAGAGGTCATAAGAACGGACCTCTTAGGGTACCTGTCTCCTCGGACCACCGATGTCAGGTACCCAGTGTTTCTCAGCCTGTGCTGACTCGTTGAATTGTGTGTGTCCATATTTAGATTATTTTACATATCTCTTGCACATATGATTTTTTATATTTCACGACCACTTTCTTTGGTTCTTCTAAATTAATTTGCTATTCAGAAACAAAATTACTAAACTTTCTGTTGTATAACTGATATTTAAACGGTTAATAGGAATTCAACTATTATCTAAATTACGTTAAGAATAATTTTAGAGTCGTTCCAAAGAATATCTATATCTAGACTTGTCGTGATAGTCGATTGAACTGGATTCCAGGTAGATGTTTTGTGATACAAGTTTTCGTCCTTTTAAGTGTCAGAAAAGTTTACAGAAATCTATTAAACGGTGGAAGACCCAGTATTATCAGAGTTTAAATTTTATTTACTCTCTTGTAAGAGACAATAATTATTTTTTGATTATTGTCTTTATATAGAAATTAAGGGTTTATACATCTTTGATTCGTTGTGTGAAAATATGTTGGACACCTAGTCCTTATTTAGTTTCACCTTTAATCTTTTGTAAAACTCCACTTAATTTTACCTTGATTCGATAGAATTTTAAATATCATACTTCATTTTGTCACGATTTAGACATAATCTATATTCTAGAGTAGTTTCTAGATTCAAAGACGTAATTCTTTCATCCTTTTCTTCCTATTTAGTTCCACTTCTTTCTTCTCTCCTTCTATTCTTGTCTTTAGTCACTATATCTTTTGTCTTTGTTATCCCTTTTAGATTAAGCCGACCAAAAATCTCTTATAGTTATTTTAACTATTAAATTATCGGACTGTATAGTCCTTTTTTTCTCTTTCTATTTTAGTGTTTGTTATCTTTAATTTCAGATAGTGATTCTAGAATGTCTGTGATTCTGTTAAAATCGTTATAATACTTGTTGAAATACGGTTATTTAAGTTACTAAGTCTACTTTGTCTGCATAAGAAACTTTGTCTGTTTGATCATCTTAAGTAGGTTATTCATCGTCTATTGAAATTATTAGTATACTGATAATTTCTTTATCTTAGATATCAATTTTCGGAAAGAGTGTGTGTATTTTTTTAGGTAAATTCGGTAATACCGAGGTAAACACTTAAGAAGATTTGTAAATTCCTTCTTATAGTCAAGGTGTGTCTGAGAAGGCTTCTTTTCTCCTCCTTGTAAAGGACTGGGTCAGTTACTCATGTGGGCACCGCCCAAGTACAGTTACGTACCGTTTTAGTTATGTCATAACATTTCATTTTATATCATTTTTATTTTTAATTTTTTTTAATTTTTTAATTGATCTGTTTCTATAATGTTCTATTGACGTTTGTAAAGAGTATTTGTACTTCTAATTTTTCCATCGTTTCTATTCTGTTACTCTTTCTTATTGTGGAATTACCTTATGTTCACCCAATTATAATAAAAAATTTACATTAAGTCATGTAGTGGTCTTAACTTTTTCTAGGTATACCAGTAGAGTTAACTACGGCTTTTTCGTACATTATTTTGGTGTTTAGGTAAATAGAATGAAAATTTTACACCTTTACATTAGTTTTTTCGTAAATGTTCAAAATGTCTAACGTAATACGAATTACCACTTTCAACCCTAAGAAAGAGGGATTCTAGTCATAGGTCCGTTTCCATAAAAAACAGTGGTAAAAATAAATAGTAACATGATCTCTAAGATCGGTCATTCCATTCCGTTTTTGTTTTTTCATGATTTTAGTACGTCTGACTTTTCCTTCTTTATCTCGACACAGATATTTGTGGACTATACTAACAGATATGTCTTCTAAGGTTCCCTATATCTTTTGTAATCACTCAAATCGTTGGATCTCTCCCGTTTGAGAGGTCCAACGATTTGAGTGATCTCCCGTTTGAGAGGTCCAACGATTTGAGTGATCTCCCGTTTGAGAGGTCCAACGATTTGAGTGATTACAAAAAATATAGGGAACCTTAGAAGACATATCTGTTAGTAAAGTCCACGAATATCTGTGTCGAGATAAAGAAGGAAAAGTCAGACATACTAAAATCATAAAAAAAAACAAAAACGGAATGGAATGACCGATCTTAGAAATCATGTTACTATTTATTTTTACCACTGTCTTTTATGGAAACGGACCTATAAATAGAATCCCCCTTTCTTAGAGACGAAAAATTATACGAGAGATCCAAACAATCTCAAAAGAAAATTTCCTCGTTCGTAGGAAATTAAAGTACCGACGTTAGTGGTAGGCGTCACCAAAATCTCGGGTTCTTTTCTTTTAGACAGTGTCGAAGGTGAAAAATGGGAAGATAAACGGATGTAATTAAATTTCTTAAACAACAAATCAGTGATTAAGTTTAGACGAAGAGAACACTAGGGTACCTGACATCGGGCGGTCCGAGGAGACGGGTACCCTAAAAGGTCCGTTCTTATGACCTCACCCAACGGTAAAGGAAGAGGTCCCTTAGTAGGTCTGGGTCCCTACCTTGGATGTAGGGAACGTAACCGTTCATCTGAGAAATGTTGACTTGGTGGACCTTTTGAGATTTAAATTCTTACATATGATTATTTTTTATGGTAATTCCTCAAATTTTCCGGATGGTGTCTAAACCTCTGTAAACGTTGTAGACGTTTACTATTCCAGAGTATAGGTCTTTTATGTCTAAAAGAGGTTTAGTTCGTATACCATCTATTCGGTTGATTCATTACCACGAGACACTACTGGATCCCCCCACCCTACCTCCCTTCCCCAGGTTCTTCCTCCTAGCTAACTAACTAGAGAGAGAGAGAGAGAGAGAGAGATCGACTGAGTGAAGTAACGTGTCGTCTTTGATTCTGTTGTGACATTCCGTTAGTGTAAGGTTAAAAAATTTTTTCTATAAGAAATAGTTCAACTCCTTCAAGAAGAGACAAGGATTACACGACTCGTAGAATAAGTGTTTGTTTACAACTTAAAACGGTTAAAAAAAGACATATTAAACTATCTAGTATACTGAAAATAAAAAATCGGAAACTTACACCACCTAATGTAAATAAATAAAAGGTCACACTTTCGTCAGAACACATTCAGGAAGAACCAACACCATATTTTAAAAAAGATATGTGACAACGTAAAATATACGATTATAAAATAACTAAAAACATAGATACAAGTTTATTTCTATATCCACTTTATAGTCGGAAATAAAAAAGAAAGAACGATAAACAAACAGACTACAACCATAATCTCATTACGACCGGTTTATCTTCCCCACTCCTTCAAAAGGAAGACGAAGACAAAAGATCTTCTCCAACATCTCTTTACCATATTGAAAAGAGGAATTTAGAAACCATCCTAAGTTGTAACTTAGCTAGACCCCGACCACGAAAGAGAAACTCTCCAATAAGTGATAACTAAGTAAGAGAAATTATCTACGTTCAGGAAAGTTTACTAGATAAACAGAAGGGTACTCAAAAACAAAAAGTTCTTTAACTGGGTAAAGTAGGTTCAATAGTTTAAACATCAATATATCAACAAGTAACATGGGGAACTAATTTAAAAATTACATGGACCCTAGAAATCACTACTAGGGAGAAATTAAAAACTATTACCATTGTAAAGAAAAGAGAAGAGAAGGCAACGAATAGGACCACTCTCGAAATAGTTAAAATAACTGAAAATTTTTTCTTAGTCCAAAAAGAAGTAACTAAAAAGAGAAAAAATTACCAGTTAAAGGAACTCAAGATGAGATTATAAATATAGAAGGAACAAGGAACGAAAACTGAAATTAACAAGAAGTAGATCATAGAATCAGGATTCCATCTACGAATCCAACAACGAGAATATAAAAGGAGAAAAATTATATACATAAATTATAAAATTATCAGAAGATTCACGACGAAAGTGACTCAGGGTGTGTAAAAGTATACGACATAAAGGTAAAAAGAAATAAATTTTTGTAAAATTTTGAAGATAACTCTGAAGAAAGAAGTGAGTACACAATGACTCTTCATATAACGAATTAAAGGTCTATGACCTCTAGAAGATCGAAGGAAAGACAATGACTAAAGAATAAATGAAGATGACACCGGATTCTTGTTGAAACATAGTAAATATGAGAAAATTTAATCAAAATTTACACAGAATACTTATTATTATACAAAACACAGTCATTTATAACGTAAAAGGTCTTTAGTTTATTATCTGTATTGGGGATTGTGTAGTTTATTAACGGAATTATATTTACTACACATATTGTGTTGTGAGGTGTATGTTGTTTGTATTTTGTGTAAAACAAGTTCACTAAACGATTCTGACCGGTATAGGACCCGGTATTTTATTTTCTTAGTTACTCAATTTTTTTTAACTTTAATATCTCACAGGAGAAACTGGTGTTACCCTAGTTTAATCTACAGTTATTGTCTGTTTTCCTTTTCGAGATTTATGAACATTTACGTCGTTGTGTAAAGATTTATTAGGTACCTAGTTTTTCGTTTAGAGTTTCCGTTCAAAACTTTTATATCTTGGTTTACTACTTACTTTTACTTTTATATTGTATATTTTGGATACGTCTCACACGGAATTGATGACTCTCCTTTTAAATGTCGGTCTTTATGAATGTAATCTTTACTCCTTTCTAAAGTTTTGTCATTAGATTCAAAGACGAAGTTCTCGGACTCTTTGGTTTTGCCTTTTATTCGTCTGTCTTCCCTTCTTTACTGTGTCAATAAGACTTTAACTTTTATCCTTTTGTTTCGTTTTAGTTACTTTGTTTGTGACCAAGGAATTCTTTAGTTATTTTAACTATTTGGTGATCATTCCAATTGTTCTATTTTTATTCTGTGTTTAGTAGTCACAGTCCTTACTTTATACCATACAGTGATGTCTAAGACGTCAGTAATTTTCTTATTATTTCCTTATTGTGCTTATTCAAATGTGAATATTGATTTCACATTATTCATATGTGAAATCACTGAATTTGTTTAGTTAAGGAGTTTGTGGAGTCAATGGTTTTGAGTTGGTTCTACTTTGTCTATTAGACTTATCAGAATATTAGTAAGTCAAGTCAAGTAAAACCAGCGAGTCAGTACAGACTGAGAAACGCTGGGGACCTGACGACGTACGGTCCGAAGGGACAGATAGTGGTTGAGGATTTCGGGTGAGTTTGAGTACAGGTAACTCATCCACTACGGTAGGTTTGTAGAGTAGGAGACAGTAATTCTTTAACTTAAACATTAATTTTGAGAGGACTTTTATTTTAATGAGTACATTGTCACTAAAAATACGTTCCCCAGAGTCTATGGTTACGATCAAAAAAGGTATGTTCAATTCCTTTACCCTGAAAGTCAAATGGTCTAAATCGTGACTACTCACTTAAAGTAGGTGTTTATCTAATACCTACAGATTTTTCTATACTTTTGGTACTAAGTGCCAAGGTAAATATCAATACATTAAAGAGGAAGAAGTGAATCGAGAAATGTGATTCATGTTACGTGATAAAATTTAAAATAAGAAAAGTATTACTATTAAATCGTCCAAAAGAGTATTGGATTCCTATAAATGAAAGAAGTCTCCAGGAACACAGTTTCCCAGTCAAAATCAGTATACGGAAACGTCAGGAGGATGAACGGGTTACAGACCCTATATCGTCTGTGAGGTATTAAGGACGAGTGAACCTTAGGTTACGTTTTCACAAATCACAACAGTGACGTGTCTTCTTTTGTCACAGAGGTTCCGACCTCCATCGAGTCACCTCCTCTTTCTTTCTCATTTTTGTAGGGTCACTTAGTTCTCTGTCTTTCCTTACACCGTACCGAAAAATAGGGGAAAAATAACTCTATATCTGAAAGGACCACCGAGTCTATTCTTAGATGAACGTTACACCCTCTGGACCCAAGGTGGGGACCCTTCCGGACCCTTCTAGGAGACCTCTTCCCTTGCAAATGGGCGAGGTCATAAGAACGGACCTCTTAAGGTAACTGTCTCCTCGGACCGTCCGATGTCATGTACCCTAGTGTTTCTCAACCTGTACTAACTCACTGAAAGTGAAAGTGAATAACTCTATATTAACTAAATGTCATTTGCTATCTCCAACTCTACCAACCTGCCGTAGTCATTAAGTTATCTGTACTCAAACTCGTTCTAGGTCCTCTACCACTTCTTGTCTCTTCGAACCGTATGATGTCAGGGACCCCAGTGTTTCTCAGTCTGTGTTGACTCACTGACTCGTTGTTGTCACAACATATTCGAATCCCACATGTTACATGACTAAGTGTTAAAAATTTCCAATTAAAAACATTAATAAAAATATTTAAATATCAATAATATTTTGTAAGTAATATAAGGGACATGATATGTTATATAGGAAGTCAAGTCAATCCAAGTCAGCGAGTCAGCACAGGCTGAGATACGCTGGGGTACTTAACGTCGTGCGGTCCGGAGGGACAGGTAGTGGTTGAGGGCCTCAAGTGAGTCTGTGTAGGTAGCTCAGTCACTACGGTAGGTCGGTAGAGTAGGAGACAGTAGGGGAAAAGGAGGACGGGGGTTAGGGAGGATCGTAGTCTCAGAAAAGGTTACTCAGTTGAGAAGCGTACTCCACCGGTTTCATGACCTCGAAGTCGAAATCGTAGTAAGGAAGGTTTCTTTAGGGTCCCGACTAGAGGGAGTCGGTAATTTTTCCTATGTAAACTTAGTCAAGATTTCTCTACCTACTTTGACCTCGGTTAATATGTCTCACTTCATTCGGTCTTTCTTTTTGTAGTTATGTCATATGATTGTGTATATATACCTTAAATCTTTCTACCGTTACTACTGGGACANACCGGTTTCATGACCTCGAAGTCGAAATCGTAGTAAGGAAGGTTTCTTTAGGGTCCCGACTAGAGGGAGTCGGTAATTTTTCCTATGTAAACTTAGTCAAGATTTCTCTACCTACTTTGACCTTGGTTAATATGTCTCACTTCATTCGGTCTTTCTTTTTGTAGTTATGTCATATGATTGTGTATATATACTTTAAATCTTTCTACCGTTACTACTGGGACATACGTTCTGTCGTTTTTTCTGTGTCTACACATGTCGCCTGAAAACCTGAGTCTCTCTCTGCCTCTCCCACCCTACTAGACCCTCTTACCGTAACTTTGTACATATGATAGTACATTCTTTGCTTAGCGGTCAGATACAGTCTACGTCCTATGTCGTACGAACCCCGACCACGTACCCCTACTGGGTCCCCCTACAATACCCCTCCCTCCACCCTCCCCCCAAGTACAAACCCTTACGTACATATGGACACCACCTAAGTACAGTTACATACCGTTTTGGTTATGTCATAACATTTCATTTTTTT